>JAIUZE010024074.1:0-19679 GCA_022085475.1 Heliosperma pusillum | reverse complement strand
AAGGACTTGTGTCATCCAAAGTACTCAAACCTTCGATTACGGAGTCTTATGGCGTATGCGAATCTTGTATTCTAGGCAAGAGACTAGTGCTACTTTTACGGGGAAAAGGGACTACGAGCAAGTGAAATATTAGGACTGTATACATACGGATGTATGCGTCCCTTCCACGGACTATCCGAGCTAGAGGGGGTTATCGACTACTTCCATTACTTTTACCGACGACTTGAGTAGATATGGATATGTCTACTTGATGAGGCATAAAAGTGATGCTTTTGAAAAATTCAAAGAATTTCAAAATGAAGTAGAAAACCCATTGAATAAAAAGATTAAAACCCTACGATCCGATCGTGGTGGTGAATACTTGAACAATGAATTTGATTCACACCTAAAAGATTGTGGTATAGTATCACAATGGACTCCTCCTGGAACACCTCAATTAAACGGTGTATCCGAAAGGAGAAATCGAACTTTATTAGATATGGTTCGATCTATGATGAGTCTAACTGAGCTTCATGATTATTTTTGGGGTTTTGCTATCTTATCTGCAATATTTTCACTAAATCGAAGCCCGACTAAAGCGGCAAACAAGACTCCATATGAGATATGGATAGGAAAAGTCCCTTATTTGTCATTTATGAGAATTTGGGGATGCGAGGCTTTTGTTAAGAATAAGTCTGACGCTAAACTCGCACCCAAATCTGACAAATGTCTTTTTGTAGGATATCCAAAGGAATCACGTGCTTATTACTTCTACAATAAACACGAGGACAAAGTGTTTGTGTCTCGTGATGCAGTCTTTTTAGAAAATGATTTTATTTCTAAAAGACCGAGTGGGAGAAAATTTGAACTTGATGAAGTCCAAGAGCCACAAACCGAAAAGGACGACGAGGAAAACGTTCCCTCTTCGTCTGGTACGGTCATTATTCCTTCGGAACCTAGGAGGTAAAGCAGAATTAGTCATCAACCTGATAGATACCTTGGTATTATAGAGGAAGGTGATGACTATAATGTGTTACTTTTTGAAAGTAACGAACCTACTACCTACAAAGCAGCCATTTCTAGTCCCGACTCAAAGAGAGGATAGGGAGGCCATGAAATCCGAATGGATTATATGACGGACAATCAAGTATGGGAATGGTTGATTTACCTAAGGGAGGTACGACCTATTCAGGGGTAAAGTGGATCGATTTAGATCAAAAAGTGGCATAGACAAACATAATGAGTTTATAAAGCTAGATGGTGGCAAAAAGGTTCACACACGTTCATGGTCTTCACTATGACAAAACCTTCGCCCCAGTCGCCATGCTTCGATCCATAAGGATTATCTTAGCGGTTGCCGCATTTCATAATTATGAGAGTTGGCAAATGGATGTCAAAACCGCCTTCTTGAATGGGATTCTAGAAGAGGAAGTGTACATGACACAACCTGAAGGTTTTGTGGATCCATCAAACCCTAAGAAGGTATGCAAACTTAAGAGATCCATCTATGGTCTTAAGCAAGCATCCAGGAGTTGGAATCATCGTTTCGATCATGTAATTAAACAACATGGTTTCACTCGAAGTGTCGAGGAACCGTGTTTATACATGAAGTTTAGTGGGAGTAAAGTAACTTTTCTAGTCTTGTATGTAGATGACATACTACTCATTGGGAATGATATTCCAATGCTCACTTCTGTAAAGGAGTGGCTAGGAATACATTTCCAAATGAAAGAATTAGGAGAGGCCCAGCGCATCTTAGGTATCCGGATCTATAGGGATAGATCTAAAAGGATACTAGCATTAAGTCAAGAGACTTATATTGATAAGATTCTTGATCGGTTCAACATGAAAGACTCTAAGAGAGGCTTTATTCCTATTGGAAGTGGGATCACTTTGAGCAAGTCAGAGTGCCCTACGAAAACCGAGGAGATTGAACGCATGAAATTGATCCCTTACGCTTCAGCCGTTGGATCAATCATGTATGCTATGATGTGCACTCGTCCGGACGTTGCATATGCTTTGAGCATGACAAGTCGTTACCAAGCAAATCCAGGTGAGAGTCACTGGATAGCCGTAAAGAACATCCTTAAGTACTTGAGAAGGACCAAGGATTAGTTCTTAGTGTTTGGAGGCGAGACTGAGTTACGTGTAAAGGGTTACACAGATGCCAGTTTCCAAACAGATAGGGATGATATGAAATCCCAATCCGGCTACGTTTATATGATGAATGGAGGAGCTGTTTGCTGGAAGAGTTTCAAGCAAAGCGTTACAGCGGATTCTACAACAGAAGCAGAGTACCTTGCAGCGTCTGAAGCTGCAAAGGAAGCTGTGTGGATTCGGCAATTTTTGGAAGGACTATCAGTAGTCCCTACTGCCAAAGATCCTATCACAATTTATTGTGATAACAGTGGGGCTATTTTTCAGGCAAAAGAGCCCAAGTCTAGTAACAAGTCTAGACATGTACTTAGGAAATATCATGTAATTAGAGATTACGTGGACAGAAAGGAAATTGACATTTGTAAGGTTGGGACAGATGACAACATTGCTGATCCTTTAACCAAGCCTTTATCAAAGGCTAAGCATGATGGTCATGTCGTCACAATGGGATTGAGACGTGTGCCAGAATTCCTTTAGATTATGTAATATGTAATAAGTGAATGTTGTATTAATTATTTCATATATGATAATGGCATTCATTGTTCGAGTTTTATTTTAAACTCTTTTATTTAGTTTGACTAAATTTAATACTTTGTTTATCCGAATAGATTGTTGGACACTATTCAAGTGAATAGGACGAACTTAGTATTTTGTCTCTAGTCACTCAATGAGGTGACGTCTCGAAATGACTAGATTGTAAGTCGATCGATGGTTGGTTCAGCACCATGGGGTCATGGAGATGACTGGTCGTTTACATAGACAGACTGTATGACACTCTGTCGGACAGGGACATTGTAGAGACCCTTAAATCAATTATTTGATGCCTGGTCGTGGCAGGGTCTTCTATCTTATTCCTATAAGTCGATTCTTTTGACTGGCGACCGTCTATCTGAATCGGTGCAGTTTCCGATTGGTTTGGTTGATGTTCTAGGTCGTGCCGTAAAAGGAGCCATGACTTTCGTCTGGATCAGGTGGATCTGCCATCATACAGAAGTAGATGGATCAACAGGAATTGTCCACCCACGTTGGGTAAAAAAATCTTTAGGCACTCGAGGTGTAGTTACTGTAAATGAGTGGCCACGCGCGGAAAGAGATCTATGGGAGATTTTCCGGTAGACAGTTACTCTCCCTATCGAGAAAAGAAAACCACCTAGATATTGTCAATCGCAAGTGCGACCTGGGAGACCCTTTGCGTTGAGTGGGAGATGTGATAAAGAGACAAGAGAATCGGTGACGCACATTTGTGTCAGACAAGTGGGAGATTGTTGGAGTAGGTGTCCTCCACAATAGTGCGCCACATAATAAATCTTATTAAGGAATATAATTGGGATATTTATTGACTAAATATATGATTAGTCAGTTGATTAACGTAAATCAATAACGGTTGGCTAACTAGAGTTTGACGTTATTGTCGTTTGACGGCGGTGATCAACTGATCCCTTTCGTCACACCTAAAGGATGAAATCCAAATAGTAACTAATTATTTGTATACGATACAGTTAATTAGTACATTACATATATTCGATATGTACGAGAGTTAATTATTAGAAATTGAGTTAAGAACTCAAATTCGATTAAACTTATTTTTCAATTATGCGATAATTGACTAATAAATTTATATCTTATTTTAATACGATTAAATAAGATTTAACTTAGTAATTAATCGTTAAATTACTAAATTAGTTGAGGTTTTGAGATAGAGGTAATTAGTTAATTATATTTACAAGGAGTTGTAAAATAAATTAACTAAGCATTGTGGGACCCATTATATATTGATATAATGGTAAAATATTACTTAAAATGTTAAGTACATATTATTTATTTAATTGAGTCATATAATTGTTATATGATCAAATTAACACTTAATTATACAAGATAATTAACCATATGATCAATAAGTATTTGTGAGACAAATATCAAAAATCAAAATGGACCTAACTAGGCCATTGTGGCCGGTTAGAGTGTAGTTACAATGGTGATGATTGTTGCTCTTGTTTATACTCTTTAGTTACTAAATGAAAGTAACATAACAAGTAGAAATAATCATCACTTGTTCTACAACACTCCACTCTAATGCATGTGAACAAATTAAACAAAATAATAGTCCATTTGTGGACTAAGTAATCCGGCCTCTTGGCCTATATAATGAACATTTGTGTTCATTTTATACTTACTTCATTTTGTGCTTGTTTTCTTACTTCTCTCAAAAACCTCATCTTCTTACTAAAACTCTCAAACACTAATTTTTACTAAGTATTACTAGTGTAGTAATATAGTCATAATATTAGTAGAATAATATCTATCTTATTATCTAGTTAATAATAAGGGTAGATTATTTGGGTTAATCTTGGTGCAACTTAGAGGAGATCTTCTACTTTGGAGATTATTTGTGATCATCCATATTATTAGCTCAAGAACAACAAGAAGAGTTCTTGTTGTGCCCTTATATTTTCCATATCAATGTGAGAAAATTTCTTCTCTTATATAAATGTCTTTATATTTGCATGCATGTTACATAGATCATTAAATACTAAATTAACAAGTAATTTAGCAACTAATTAGAGGAGTCTAATTAAGGTCTATGGACTTTCAACCCCATCCAAAAAAAAAATATGATAAAAAAATTACTTGCTACCCCAATAAATTAATTTTATGATATAATTATGCTATTATTTAGTAATTTGGCAAGTTATATTTCCACAAAAATAGTTGTGTTTCCTAAATAAACTCAACCATATTAAAAAAAATTATAATTTCCTATTCAAAAGATAACTTGCAGTATTTATTCCTAAAAAAACTCCACCCATGACCCATATTCTATTTGTTCTAAAAAAACTGGTACTTTGACTATTTGTCGAGTTTCCTACTTGCCTGATTCTTCTTCTTCCTTCCCGTCTTCCCGATCCCGCGCTATTGAAGCTATAATTTGCCATTAACGATAGCCAACAGAGCTTCCTTTGTTTTAAGGTAATTACTAATTATCATCTAATTGTTTTGAAGTTGAGTTAATTTTCTGATTTGATTTGAGTAATAATAATTGTTGATAGATGAAGTTGAAATTAAGGGAATAAAGAAAGGGAAAGGTAGAGCCGTAGAGAGTAGAGACTCAAAAGATAAATATAGATTGAAAAAATAAAGTGAATTGCAGAGTTGCAGTAGAGACTTAGAGACTTAGAGTATAAGAGTAGTAGACTTGCAGAGTGGCAGTAGAGATAATTATGGTCTATGGAGGCGTGGTCCGTGAGCATTGGTAAATGGTAAAGCCCATTAGCTGGGCAATTGTAATTAATAGATATGGGGCACCTACCTGCTAATACTTATATAATTGCAAATTTGTAACTTGTATTGAGTTTTGTTTAAGACGGGTATTCTCCGTCTTAAGCTAAGACGGTCAAATACTACTACATAATTGTACTAAAATAATTTTTTTGTTATTTTCTAGGCAACAAGTTAGATAATTGGATATCTATTTCACTTGTCTTAAACTTAAGACGAAGAATGTCCGTCTTAAATGAGACTTTGTGTATTATTGTGGTCTTAAAGTTTTAGAATACAAGCTATAAATAAGGTATATTAACGTTGTTTAGTAATTTGTTGACTATATTAATAAATTAACATATTGATCATTAAAAATTTCAGAATGAAAAGAACTAAAACGACACAAGATGGTGAAACTGAAATAGGTACTAGCTCAAATGGTTGTACAGGGCCAATTCTAGATAGGTTGACCGATTTTGATGTTATTTCTCTTCCACAAGATCCCGGCTTAAGGAGAAAGTTAACAGATTTTCACATCAATGACCGTGATATAATAAGAAGAGAATATGTTCGAAGAGGTCCATGCCAACCTCGTGATCACAAATTTCCAAAGACAAAGCGTAATTTTGTTGTTGCGTGGTTTGATAAGTTTGAACCTTGGTTAGAGTATAGTAAAGAAAAGGATGCGGCATTTTGTTTTGTTTGTTATTTATTCAAGAGTGACTTCGTATCAGGTGGTGAGGCTTTTGTGAATGAGGGGTTCAGAACTTGGAGTAAAACCGATGCATTTAATAAGCATGTTGGTAATCATATGAGTGCTCATAATAATGCCATGAAGAATTTTGATGTTTTTAATAAACAAAAATCTTCTATTGCATGTTGCTTTGAAAATTATACCAATGAAGCTAAAAGTGACTATCGTATCCGATTGGAGGCTTCAATAGATGCATTACGGTTTATTACTTTACAAGGGTTGGCATCTCGTGGTCATGATGAAAGTGATGAATCCTTAAACCAAGGTAATTTCCTAGAGCTTAGGAAAACATTTGCAAAGCGCGACAGGAATGTTGCTAGAGCTCTTTTTGATAAAAAGGTACCTGAAAATTGTACTCTCACCTCATCTAGAATTCAAAAACAAATTGTTAATGTTTTTGCAAATGAGACCACTAAAAGAATTATAGAAGAACTAGATGGTGGATTTTTTGGTATCCTTGCCGATGAGTCAGCTGATATAGCTGATAAAGAACGGATGGCTCTTTGTTTGCGGTATGTTGATAAAATAGGGGAGGTGAAAGAAAGACTTCTAGGTGTTGTGCATGTGGGTGACACTACTTCCTTGACACTTAAAGTTGCAATAGAAAAGCTTCTAAATGCAAATTCTCTTACTCTTGCTAGTGTTAGAGGTCAAGGCTATGATGGTGCTAGTAATATGAGAGGCTCAATTAACGGTCTTAAAACCTTAATCATGAAGGAGTCTCCATCTGCTTATTATGTTCATTGTTTTGCTCATCAACTCCAGTTGACACTTGTTGCGGTGGCTAAGAAAAATGTTGATTGTAGTGTCCTTTTCGATTCACTTGCTCTTTTACTCAATGTGATTGGAAGTTCGTGTAAACGAAAAGATATTCTCCGAGAAAAACAAGCCGAAAATGTGTTAAAAGCATTACAAATGGGAGAACTTGTATCTGGAACAGGCTTAAATCAAGAGAAAGGTTTATGTAGGCCCGGTGATACTCGTTGGGGATCTCACTTTAAAACCATTTTGCATGTGTTTGATTTATTTCCTTCCATTCTTGATGTTCTTGATGTCATTGGTGAATTCTGTGATGGAAGTGAGCTAGTAAAGGTGGAGAGTCTTGCATTTACTATGCGAACATTTGATTATGTTTTTATTGGACAATTAATGATTACTATCTTTGGGATTACTAATGCATTGAGCAAAGCTTTACAACACAAAAATCAAGATATCGTGAATGCTATGGCTCTTGTTGATGTAACAATAAAGAATTTACAAAAGATTAGAGAAGATGGATGGATTTCACACATGGAAAAGGTGACATCATTTTGTCAGAAGTATGAAATTGGTATTTCTATCATGAGTGATGTGTATGTGGTTCCGGGGAGACACAGGCGTCGAAAAAATGAAGTGGATAATCTTTCTCATTTTCGAAGAGAAGTGTTTTTGAGCTTGATTGATCAAATTTTACAAGAAGTTGAAGATCGATTTGACGAGAGAAGCAAAGATTTACTTATTTGTATGTCTTGCTTCCGTCCTCGAGATCGATTTTCTTCATTTGATATTACACAATTGGTTCGACTAGCTCGGTATTATCCTTGTGAATTTTCAAGTGTTGATTTGATGCACTTTGAATATCAACTTCGCAATTTCGTTGAAGATGTTAAAAATGATGATAGATTTTGGAATTTAGAGAGCCTAAACGATCTTTCAATGAAGCTTGTTGAGACAAAAAAACATTTGGTGCACTTAAAGGTCTATTTGCTCCTCAAACTTGTATTGGTTCTTCCTGTGGCTACAGCAAGTGTCGAAAGGGCTTTTTCGGCAATGCATATATAAAGAATAAAGTTCGCAATAGCATGGGAGATGATTTGTTGAATGATAATTTAGTTACTTTTATAGAGAGAGATTTATTTTGTACGGTTACTAACGAAGAACTCATAAACCATTTTCAAAATATGAGATCCCGTCGATTACGATTAGATTAATATTTAATATTTTCGCATTGAATTTTTAGTTTGGAATTTATGACTTCTATTTATTATCTAGTGGTATAATTTTTTTTTTTTATAATTATGACGTATATTTTTTCCCGCTACCCCATATTTAAAATCCTGGGTTCGCCCCTGATTGGGACCACCATGTAACCCAGCTATATCCAACATAAACCTTCCTCTAACACAAATTGCTAACCACATTCTTTAACCCATCAAGATCGGTTAGCTTTCTTCTATTCGTCTTAATATTAAAACGGGTCAAATATCTTAGCACATGAACATATTGGACATATATATTTTTTTCTCTCTTAATATTAAGTTATTTAACCAGTTGTAAATTTAAGATGGATATGAGGATCTTTTAAATGAGAATTTGCCCATGAGGAAAATTGAGTCCATTTATATTTATACTCCTCAATGAATTTCAATTCACCTCAAATAAAAAACTAGATATATAAATTGAAATGGATAGAGTAGTACTCCCGAGTTCCGACTGCTCTGTATAACATAAGTTTGTGAATATGCATGTGATAGATGAAATGGAATTAGGAAGCAATAAGTTCCAAGGCATACCGCAAGGTGGGCCTTTTGTCCACTAAAAGGTGATGGGTGGTGGAATGAGACCCACCAAGCTGACATTTCCACACTCCAATTGAAATAATTCATTTAAGTTTGGCCACATTATATTAATCGCATACATAAAATATTGATGTCATCATTCAATTTTAATTTCCATTATTAAGAGGCACATGAAAAATTAGATTGAGCGATCTAGTAAATAAACTACAAAGAGCTGAAAATTTTGATTTATTTAGGTTGCTTTACAATCCCATATTAATCTAAGTTGTGGGTATTATAGGCAATATTTGACCTACATAAATTCCAAAATTAACCTATATTAGTATATGACCATTATTATAATTAAGTTTTGTTTTACAAGATTTTGTGGTGTATATTAAATGTGTTTCAATATATTAATGCTAGAGCATTATAGTAGTAGGCTGGTTCTCTTTTAGTTAACGTATGGCCCATTGTTTTTGTTCCTTTTCTGATCATCAATATTTCAAAAGGATTTTACCTTTTTTCCAAGTCATGCCCATGAGTCCATGACCTTATTATTGGAGTACAATCTTACTTTTTATACTTAAGCCACATAATTTTTCATACAAAGTCTTGCAGCGGTGAATCTAGAGCAAATGATAAGGAGGGGCCAACTTTAAACTATTAGTTTAGTTTCGTGCGTCAATATTTAAAACTTAATTATTAACCCAAGGAGAGTTGGATAATAATTTTACATAAAAAAAAAAAGAATTCTCTCAAGTAATTGGCAAGTATGGAGGATCCATTACAAATTCAAGGGCTAAAAATCAATGTTGTCAGGATCGGGATTCTACTTTGAATCGATGGGGTAGGTAGAATTGAATCGATAGAATCGGATCGTAGGATCGTAAGATTCTACGAACTAACTAAATATAGTTTTTTATTTGGTAAATACATAAAATTGAAGATCAAAATACATTATTATTAATATTTATCCATAAATTATTGATGATTAATAGTTTTAGTGTCATTTTATCAACATGTTTGTACAACTTACACAAGATTCGGATTTTACAATGTTATTATATAAAATATATATTTATTCTTTTTCCTATAAAATCGGATCGTAGAATCGTAAAATCGTAGGATCGTATTATGATCCTACCTCTAAAAATTTTCCCAAAAATAGGATCGTAAGATTCTACAACCACAAGAGAATCGTAAGATGTGGAATCGGTCAAGCGTTTTTGGATCGTAAAATCGTATAATCGTAGGATCGAATCGGGATTCTGACAACAATGCTAAAAATACATGCCCTGCCTTGTAGTTTTCAGGGCAATGATTTGCTTACCATTGGATTGGATAATGCACCATTTATTATCTTTATGGTACTGGAAAGGATGCTACTTTCAAAAAACAAGGAGCCATGACCATTTCCAACATAACTAAGGTCTTTCACTACTTGCCGACAAAATTTTATGATCTATTGTGAAAGATTTATTTTATTGGCTGATTTTGCTTCTTGTATAATACTCCATAAAGTTGTAGATTTAAAGTTGTCATTTTAGAATCCTTTTTACTCTAAACATAAAAGTATGTATATTAAATGTGTTTCAATATATTAATGCTAGAGCATTATAGTAGTAGGTTGCTGCTCTTTTAGTTAACGTATGGCCCATTGTTTTTGTACCATTTCTGATCGTCAGTATTTCAAAAGGATTTTACCTTTTTTCCAAGTCATGCCCATGACCTTATTATTTGAGTACAATATTACAACACTTGTCCTGTTTATACTGAAGCCACATAAAGGATTTTTTTCAAAAGGATTTTTTTTTTTACCAATTTGGGCAAAGAAAAACTTTTTTTTAATCAATATATCCACAGCCCTTACTTTTTTCTCTTACCAATTTTTCAATTTGGCTATGATTCTAATGATTTGTTTACCCGTCTTGAATTAATAAGACCCTCTCAATTTTTCAGTATAATAAAATGATCAATAAGTCTTACTTAAGACGGACACTATCCGTCTTAAACTTAAGATAAGTTAAATACAACAACATGATGGTAATAAAGACAAAACTTTTGATATTTTTAAGGCAATAACATGATTTGATATGTCTTAAGTTTAAGACGGATAATTCTATATAAAATACTGAGTAAGAATTTGTTTTAAATGAAAATATAGACACACACAAGCTTTGACTTTTGAGTGTTAAAGCTATAACTGATGCCCATACAAAGATGCTCCACAATATATAGATGAGGTGGGAAGCTTAGCTCATGTATGGTGTAAACTGTAAACGGTAGAGTTTTGATTGGTGACTATGCCCGAAAAGTATGTTAAATGAGGACATGACTCATGACGATACAGTATGGGAGTTGGCCACTTGTGGTTGTGGGTTGTGGCCTTGTGGGTGCACAGGTGGTTGATAACATGTACGTATCTGTGGTCAGCCCGATTCTAAACGAATTCAATATAAAACATCACAAATAAGTTTGTGACGGTAATATCTGCCAAACGTTTGTAACGGATCAATTACATACACTTAAGTCATTTGTGATGCACCCGATTACCCCCTTTTATGAGGACCTGCGACGGATAGGAGACATACCATTTAACTCACTTGTGACTAGACCTGACAAACGGGTCGATCGGGTTCGGGTCGGACTAGTTCGGGTCTATCATATTATCGGGTCAGCTCGGGTTGTTTCGGGTTTCGGGTGATTTTCGGGTAAGTTGATCGGGTCAACGGGTCGGGTTATTTTGGACCCGGATCATTTTTGGGTCAATAATTAAGAAAACAAAAAGTGCATATAGACATTTCAAGTCTTTTTTGTTCAATTAGAGTTATATTTTTTCGGGTCATTTCGGGTTAGTGGTTTCAGACGGGTCATTTCGGGTCGTCGGGTCAGTTTTGGATCAACGCACTTCGGGTCAAATTCGGGTCAGGTCGGGTTAATTTGGGTTTCAGGTTATATGCGGGTTTTGCAACTCGGGTCAGCCTTTTCGGGCCAGTTTTGGATCAACGCACTTCGGGTCAACTAGGGATGACAATGGTAGGGTCCTATATGATCCATATCCAGATCCATATTATATATGTTGGTCTCAGATCAGCCCCATATCCACAGAGTGATTGTAGTAGCGTTGAGGAGGGGGTTGTACTACAGTTACTGCGAGCACGTTGTTAAGGGGGTGATGATATTATTGCGTTAGTGTCGATTGGCACTTGATGATGTGGGTTGTATGTGTTGCTCATTTATAACAATTACTGCGAATGCTGATTGTTGGTTGTTGATATTGCTTAAGTTAGTATTATTAAGTTGCTTATGAGATATCCCTACTCAACTTTTGGTTGACGCATGTGTGTGCGCTTTGTAAAAATTGTCATCCAAACCTTTTTACTTGGTGACCTGTTATGAACCATTTGTTATTTCTATTCACCCCCGGAGCAGTAAGTTAAGCATACATTAATTTGTGAGATTAGATGCTGGGTGGAGCTCGGACGGATTGATCACTGGAGTAGTAGTCTGTCACTTAGTTTAATTATTCAGTTTAAATAATTGGTCTTCCACTGCAATAATTAATCTTTACACTTTTGTTAGTTGATAATTGTAAGGCAGTTTAACACGATGTAATGATTATGTAATTTAATATAAAGTACCTTTCATTATTTGTCTTTTGATATCTACTTTATCGGGCAACCGAGATGGTAATGCCCTTTTTTAGTTGGGAAGGTTTTGCTAAAGACTCTCGGATAAATGAGAGTGTCACAGTTTCAATGCATAAGGGTGATAACGACGGCTACAATTATATTATATTAACCATTATATATATACATGGTTTAAAATAAAAGAAAACTGAAATAAAAGCCTCCCGCATGACGCACGGTTGAGACTCTTGAGCCACTCGACTGAGTCTCCAGCCTACTCGGCCCCCTGCATATTCATAGTTGGTTTAGTATGAAACGAAACAAAATTAGTGTGGATCGCATTAACTGTATCAGTCCAATAAGTGTTGCTTGTGACGGGGCGACCCGTCGCAAGTTTGCGACAGGTCAAATCCCCCTCACAAAGCTCCATTTGCACCCCACTTGCTCCACACTTGCCCCACACTTGCCTTATTACTTGCTCTTTGTGAGGGGAATTTGACCCGTCACAAACTTGCGACAGGTCAGTTCATTTGTGGTATCAGTCCATACATTATATTTTTCTTTTGCTAGTGCTTTCCGTGTTTTTTTCATTTGCTTTTACATGATCTTTAAGATGGTACTTTAACTACATTATGAGTTATGACTACATAAACAATATTTACTTTTTTTTTGTTGTACATACCCAAAACAATAATTTTGAAATAGTAAGGACTTATACGGAGTATTATTTTTCGGTTAATTACAATGTTTGATTAATTGGCCATCAATAATTTTGTTCACACCGCTATATTACTTTCATCAACTTTTGTTAGCTTTGGGTATTTTCATTCAACTTAAACTAGTTTTAAACCCGTGCAAATTGCACGGGTATGCTGTTTCAAATTTGTTATTATAAAAAAATGTAGTATATTGGTTAATTATCTTTTCTTAAAATAATTATCTCATAATAATGTTTTAAAATAAATTACGTAGCTGTTTGTTCAATAAGTTTAAACTGCAAATGTAAATATTGAGTTATATAAATGTCATATTTAAGATTTTAGATTCGAATTATAAATTTCATTTGTAATTAGCATAAATGATATGTTATCTAAGGTCGATGGTCAAGCGGCTGTAGTACGATATGTCCTCATGTTAGGTAAATTGAAGTTCTTTCTTTCTATTATAATTAGTGGGGCAAGTTCAAAAAGCACGACGTATTATATAAGATGAAACAAAATTACTTGAATGAAAATTAAGACAAAATTGGTGAAATAACACAGGTTTGATACTCCCATACCCATGGGAATTGTTAAACCCATTTTTCATGTTGTCTAACCCGTGCATAGGACTCGTGTTGACCTATTTTTCATTTAATTTAAAATTTAAATTTTGACCCGTGCTTATTTAAGACGATTCAGTCAACTTATATCAAAAATTAATCCATAAGAATTGCACCTATCCCCACAATTTTACATCGTCTCTCACAAACCCTATTACTCGCTCATTCGCCCGCCGCTATTTGAAGATAAGTGATCAAAATCCATCTTTAACTCACTTCTACAAATGTCTATATTTATCATCATCACTTCGTGTGACGTTGATCTTAGAAAGCAAGTAGTTAACTCTATTACTCCATCACGCCATACACCCTCATAAGTTATAAGACATACGGAGTATTAATTTTGTAACTATCAAATTACATGGATAGTTAATTTGACATTAAATGAGATTTTTCTCTTGTTTTTTTTAATTAATCGGTTTAGAATATTATTTCAAATATTATATATGTAAATGTTTTTTTTAAGTTTTTTTAAAGGATGTTTAAGTTTTTTTTTATTTGGTGAATGATTTATTGATGATATCACCTTGATTCAGTTTTGTATTTTTTTTATCTCATTTTTCTTATTGTCTATGTTTTAAAATCAATTTCTCTAATCTCTTTTTTATTTTTTTGACCCTAATAGGACTTTTAACAATTAATAATATTCATTGTTAATATTTTTCTTTTTTTAAATAATATTTTTTGATATTAATAATAGTATTCTCCTATTGATGATAAGAGTACAACATTAATCTGTTTTGGTTTTAATACATATATAATATCTGATGTTAAGTATTTATAAGTGGAAATTATTTCGGATATTGTAGACGAACAATTCTGACAAAAGTCGTGATATATAATTATTTAGATTAATGTTGTAATAATTCTGACTACGACGTCTAATTTAACCTTAATGTATGATTTGAGAAATATGAACATTTAAATGCAAATGCATTGATTTTCTTTGTAAATGTATTGTTATTATCAAAGTTTTACGGAGTATAAATATACACTATAAGTTTTATATAACGTGGTATTGTAAAGTTTGTCTTTTTTTTTAAAAAAAATACGCTTTTTATTTACACATAAGAGTGCTAAATTTTCGATCACAACGAAGGTGATCTAATATTTTGTAACCATTTATCAAATACACTTATACACTTGATACGTACCTAAAATTTGTCACTAGCATAGTTGTGAGGTTAAACAATACTCCCTCTGTTTTTTTTATATAAGTCGTGTTAGAGAAATTATTTTTTTTCAGTTTATATGTCGTTTTTGAGTTTATTTTTCTTTTCCAATGCACTTTTTCCCTTTCCCATACCCATTCACCTAATTCATCAATTTTATCATAATATTGGCTATTATTAGTATTTTTTTACTTCAATAATTTTGTCACTCTTTAAATAAAAAATCGCATATTTTAATTTTTTTCTAGTATTTTATTTCATTTAAATAATAAATAATTGGCTATTAAAAATTTATTATAAGCAAATTACCTTTTCTCCTGCTATTTAATTATGTTATGTATTATGAAATATTGTTTCTGGGTTTGGTTTAGTATACTCACTAGTTTTAAACCCGTGCAAATTGCACGGGTATGCTGTTTCAAATTTGTTATTATAAAAAAATGTAGAATATTCATGATTAAACATTATATTAATTAATTATCTTTTCTTAAAATAATTATATCATAATAATTTTTTAAAATAAAATATAAAGTTGTTTGTTCAATAACTTTAAGTTGCAAATGTAAATATTGAGTTATATAAAGGTTATATTTAAGATTTTATATTCGAATTATTTCTTTTGTAATTAGCATAAATGATACGTTATCAAGGTTAAGGGTCAAGCGGCTGTATGTAGTACTATATGTCCTCTTGTTAGGTAAATTGAAGTTCCTTCTTTCTATTATAAGTGGATCAATTTCTAAAAGCACGACTTATTATATAAGATGAAAGAAAATTATTTGAATGAAAATTAAGACAAAATTGGTGAAATAGCGCGGGTTTGATACTCGCATGCCCATGCGAATTGTTAAACCCATTTTTCATGTTGTCTAACCTGTGCATAGGACTCTTGTTGACCTATTTTTCATTTAATACAAATTGTTGAAGTGGTCTGAATTAAAATTAAAATTTTGACACGCGCATATTTAAGACGATTCAGTCAACTTATATCTAAAATTAATCCATAAGTATTGCACTTATCCCAACAATTTTACATCGTCCCTCACAAACCCTATTACTCGCTCATTTACCCGCCGCTATTTGATGTTAAGTGATCAAAATCCATCTTTAACTCACTTCTACATATGCCTATATTTATCATCATCACTTCTTGTGACGTTGATCATAGAAAGCAAGTAATTAACTTTATTACTCCATCACGCCATACACCCTCATAAGTTATAAGACATATTAATTCCGTAACTATCAAATTACATGGATAGCTAATTTGACATTAACTGAGATTTTTCTTTTGTTTTTTTAAGTAATATGTTTAGAATATTATTCAAATATTATATATGTAAATGTTTTTTTTTTTTTTATGTTTTTTAAAGGATGTTTAAGTTTTTTTATTTGGTGAATGATTTATTGATGATATCACCTTGATTCAGTTTTTTCTATGTTTTTATATCAATTTCTCTGATCTCTTTTTTATTTTATTTTTATATTAATAGGAGTATTAAACATTAATAATATTCATTGTTAATATTTTTTCTTTTTTTTTAAATAATATTTTTGATATTAATAATAGTATTCTCCTATTAATAATAAGAGTACACCATTAATCTGTTTTGGTTTTAAGACATATATAATATCTGATGTTAAGTATAGTTATAATTGGAAATCATTTCAGATATTGTAGACGAACAATTCTGACAAAAGTCGTGATCTATAATTATTTAGATTAATGTTGTAATTATTATTATTTGAACTTGTAATTTTATATTTTATATTTGTATATATACATTCTATATATAAGTCATATGTATAAGGTATTGCTGAAACAATTTTACGGTAAACATTTGTATAATTGTTACATACAAAATGCGAAATAATTAGCACATAGAACATGGTCCTTAATTTCAGGAATGAAAAAGCTCTTTTTCACTTATTGACTTTCAACCACAGAGCGCCACATATGCTCTGTGGTGGTTGCTTTAATAAGTAAAGATATAGCTGATTTCTATTTGGCCCGACTTATATCAGGTTGACCTCAATCTGATTCATAGAATTACGTTGCGTAGAAAATGATCAAATCAAGCAATTACAAAGAATAAAATAAAATAAAATAAAATGAACTAACAATGGGTAAGACATCTCTCTTTATTAAAGCAACAACCAGCTGAGGTGTCGCTCTGTGGTTGAAAGTCAATAATTCAAAGAGTCATTTGTCTTTCCTAAATTTAAGGCCCCATGTTTATTGTTACTATTTAATTAGATGATCATTTATGCTTTGCTAAATTTCAGTCTAAATCCGGATAACTTTGTATAGTTGATCTGATTTACCCATTAGCTAACTTAATGATATAATAATCTTTATTATAATATTTATTGAAAGACAATAAAATAATAAAATAGCATTAAGTAATTCTTAATTAAAGTTTTAACGGTTCTTCAATATTGTGCTTAGAATAGAACTATAGAATAAAAACTTAAAATAAGCCAAAAATATTATCCATAATAATATCCATAGCAGAAATACTACTTCCTCCATTCTCCTATGATGTTCCCATTTTATTAAAATATACCTCACATATATTCACAAAATGGGTACATCATATGAGAATGGAGGAAGTATTAGTTTAAAATGTACATGACCTAAATTATATTACGAAATATAGAAACATACATTATCAAAGTTATAATGTACATACATCACTTAAATATAAAATACTAAAACTTCAATTTAAACAAAAATAATACTCAAACTTCAATTGAAACGAAAAGGTAAATATTTACAAATTTATAGTTTATACATACAGAGTTTACGAATGTATTTACAAATATAATTTGATTAAATCCCATTAATTTGTTAATTAACAAAAAATAATAATTATACATGAAAATCATACATAAATATCACACCCAAAGTTACAGATCTACGACATTGAACTCTTTAAAAAGCAAAAAAATGGAAAGAATTCAAGATCAATTCGGTGATCGTACATGGTAATTTAAAAAAGGGTTGCTTCAAAACAGATTAAAAAAATATACAAACTTGAAGTTCTATGGAGTTACAAGCCATTTGATTATAATAATGATTTCACATGTGGTTACATGAGGGCTAATAGTTAATACAATTTCACACGGCGGGTATATTCGTCTTAAACTTAAAACTGGTCACGTAGTTATATTAAAATAAAAATAGAATGTATTGGCAAAAGCAAAAGATTAATCTTATATGCAAATGTGGGATGATACTTGACCCATTTTAATGAATATTCAATTTATGTAGACAAGACAAATATTATATTAGTCCTGTAACAACCCGAAAAGTACCCAATTTTTCCTAGTGAAAATATTTACTAACACTTTTCAGTAGAACTTAGGTTTTAAAATAGAAATTTTCGTTCGGAGTCGTATTTTGAAATTCCGCGTTCGTATTTGGAATTTTTGAGGGATTTCATGAAAAGACCGTTTTTAGTCATCTTTGACTTTTCTTGACTTTTAAGTCGTCTTTGACTTGTCCTTGACTTTTAAAAGTCGTCATTGACTTTTTCTTGACTTTTAAGTCGTTATAAACTTTTCTTGACTTTTAAGTCATTTTTGAATTTTCTCGACTTTTAAGTCGACTTTGACTTTCGTTGACTTTTCCCGACTCGCCTTGCAAGTTTGAAGACCGAAATTTTATTTAAAAAAAAATAATATTTTTAATTTATTTTATTTGGATTTATTAAGAATTATCATAATTTAATGAAATTATTTTGAATTTATTCGGAATTTAAAGAATAACTTATACGGTTTTTAACCGAACGTCATTTAACTATTCCCGACGCATCGTAAAGCGCGCAACAAAAGCGAAACTCGACTTTGGCATGAGTCACGCGCCCATGTCATCGTTTTCCACTCACGTTAGATATTTTAATTCTTTTGATTAAATTAATAAGAATATCTAAGATATTTTCAACTTTATCGATCAGTTAACGAAAATTACGCAAATCGCTCAAAATCAGACCCGCTTTCTCTCCTATCCACACGGTTTTTCCTCTCTCTTTGACCTTGATATTTTCTTTCTTTTCATTACAATAACATAATATCTTGATATTTAATTCAATTCACTTAATATCTAATTAATTACGGTAATATAATTATTATACCGGGTCAATTCCATAACAACAATTACAAAACCCAACTCACTATTTTGCTCATAACTCACGGATCCCACACTCCACTTTACTCAACAAACAACTTTTCATTTTTCAACAAAATCAAAATTAAGATCAAAATATCACTTTCTTTAATCGTTCTTGAGCGTTCTTCGCGTTCTTCATCCGTTCTTCATCGTTCTTGAGCAAAACCTTCATAAAACCTTCATTTCTTAATTAAATCCGTCCTAACTTATATTTCTAGGACCTCCTCTTCGCTTCCCATCTTCAAGTACGTTTTATTTCTAATTCCGACAAAATCGTTTCAACACTTTTATTATGGAAAATCAAAGTTAGTGTACAGTTCTAATAATTGTTTTCTTGTCCATTTCTTCTAGGGGAAGATTTTGACGACGAGTTTGGTGACTCGTATATCTTAGGAGAAGACTAGAAGACGGGTTTCTTAGTTCTTAGTTCTTATTATTTTGGTGCTACTTGATTTTAGCTAGCTAAGGTAACGATTCCGAGTTACTCGACGGATAAATGTTACATAGCTTTGGTTGTTCTTTAGTTTTGGTTCATCTTTAGTTTTTGTTCTTATTATTATGATTTTATGATTTTTAGTTAGTAACATGTTAAGTAGTAGTTAGTATGGTGTTTTATGATTTTATAACATGTTGGTTGTTCTTGTTATATTTTTATGATTTCTTCATGATGATGATTGTTGTATGATGGGTGGTTAAAT
>JAIUZE010024073.1:0-10768 GCA_022085475.1 Heliosperma pusillum | reverse complement strand
GTATCAGAGCTATTTAGCTCCCGACGCACGTTTGTGTACCCTTGTATAAATAACTTGACCTTAATAAAATAATGAACTTGTGAGATAGAAGGGTAAGATGGGTAGAGTAGGATTTATGTTGTAGTCTCTTTGTGCTTGCTAAATGATAAGTACTAATCTGTGTTTTCTTTTGCAAAGATGCCTCCGAGAGTTGACAACGCGATCCTAGCAGCTCTTACTATTATTATTCAAAATCAACAAAATCAACAGCAAAATCCTATTCCTAATCCTCTTCCTGACCGTGAGAGACACGGGAGTTATACGTGGGTTGCTTCACAACTATCTAGGAGCCAAGCCAAAAACCTATGGTGGTGATGTAGATCCCATTCAACTTTCGGGGTGGTTACGTGAAATGGAGAAGAACTTTTCTCTTTACGATGTTCTTGAGACGGATAAAGTCCGTCTTGCTTCCCACTTCTTAGTGAAGGAAGTTGATCAGTGGTGGACTCTTTCTGGTCCTACTGCTAAGTTGGAACCTGATTTCGGGTGGACTCGATTCCGTGAACTATTGGAGGCGAGGTTCTACCCGGATGAGTTGAGGCAGCAGAAGCTGAAAGAGTTCATGGACTTTAAACAGGGAGTTCTTTCGGTTCAGGAGTTCACAACCAAGTTCAATGAGTTGGCTCATTATGCCACTCGACTTATTTCGAGGGAGGAAGACAAGGCTTTCTTTTACTTGGGAAAGCTTTCTCCCCAGGCGAAGGGAAAGATTAGTAGGGGTTCTACTTCTTTTGTCTCGATTTACAATGATGCCCTATGGGCAGAAAGTTCTATTCGGGAGATTGCCGAAGAGGCCCGTACTTCGTTTGTAGCTCCTAATGCCTATGGCAAGAGACCATTATATCCTACATCTCGACCTTCCTTTTCTCCCTCTTTCCCAAACAAGAGGAAGAATTTTCAGAGTGGACAAGCAAATCAGAGTAGCCGTCCATTCGTCCCGAGCAACAACAACGATCCTAAGGGTCGTACCTGTTTTGCGTGCAAGATGCCTATGCATCCAGGTATTGGTTGTTTCAACAAGCCAATTGTATGCTTTACTTGTCTGAAACCGGGACACAAGTCATTTGTATGTCCTGATAGGAAGAAGATAGCTTCTACACCAGCTACATCTGGGAGACCGAAGGGTCGAATTTTCGTCATGAGCCGCGCTGAGGCCGATGCTCAACCAGACCTGGTGACTGGTATGTTTCCATTTATGAAATCCGTGTTTAATTTTATTAGATACGGGAGCTTCTTTGTCCTTTATTTCGATGAGACTATCCGATAATTTACCTCTCAAAGTTTCAATTGGAGAAAGTACTCCTATATCTTTACCGTCCAGAGATGTGTTTTCATGCTCGTATCTTCTTTTATACTCGGTTAGCTTCATAACTCTTCTATCTGTTTTGTCTCTTCCTCAACCTCGTTTTCTTTTTCGCCTTCGCCTTTTTCATCTTATCATAGTCTTTAGTGACGCTTCCTAATGTTCCTTATATCATATTCTTTTATCCCTACTCTCTTGAGAGGTAGTTTTTCTTATTAGCTAACGTAAGGGTTAGTAGGTGGGTTTTGAAGAAGTTTCGAATATGATACTTAACCATCCTATTAAGCTAGTTCCATGTTTAGATGATTATAAGGATTGAGGATAAACTTAGGATGAAACTCTCCTAGTGGTTTTAGACTATGAAAGATTAATGTTGCAATATCGTTTTGAGGATCGAAATAATCATAATGATAAGTTGGTAGTTGTGGTTAAGAATTTGAGTGATTCTTTAAGTGTTACTTGGGAAATTATGGTCTTTAAATGTTGGACCCTAACGGGAATAATTACCTTGTGGAATTTTGGATTTGGATGACCAAACTTGAGTAATATTGTTATAAGCAAAAACCGATGTATTGAGAGTTTAGAAGAGATAAATAAATTGATTTACGGTTGCATTGCCTATGTTTGGCAAAAGTTAAGTGAAATAAGATTTGTGTGGATAATCTCTTTGAGGTTTTGTGATTCAACTTTTGAGGATGAGAAGGTTCATTGTTAATAATTTAGGATAATGAATTTAGGGATAAATTGGATTAAAGGATTTCATAGTAAGTCCTTTACTTTGTGGTTGTTAGCGGTCTTGTTTCCCTAATTATAAATATTTGGATGGTGGTTTCCAATAAGAGTTTTGATGGACCTTAGAAGATTTTAATTGAATTTGAATAATTGGGAGTTGTTACTCGATGTGTCATGCTTATGAAATATTTTGGTAGGAATCAGATGATTGAAAATGTTGAGGATATGCTGCACTCTCTTGAGGATTAGATTCTGTTGCAATTAGTATTGTCGAGTTGCGATCGACATTTGAATTTTCATAGAGGGAAGATAGTATTGGGGTTCATCCTTCTTTCTATACTTCTTTTTATTCGATTTATTCTATCGAATATCATTTATTATAGGTAGATTACTAGAAGCTTTAGTTAGAAATTTTAGGCATAAATAGTAGAGTTATTACCTTTACTAGGAAATTTTTGAAACTAAAAGCTTTTGAAAATATTTTAATGATTTCAAGTAGTTTTACCGTCAAGGAGTGTTGACACTCGTTATTGGAGACGTTCGATAACTAGTTTTCTCATTTGTTGATGCGAAAATGTATCTTTTAAAGTCTTTGACTTGGGACGTCGATGTTCTTAACGGCCGACGAGAACCTTCCGTTCCATTTATAAGATCCTATATTTTTATTACAAATAAATTTTAAACAGTTTTGAAATTGACCTACATATATGTTACTTTCCTTCTTCTAAGTTTCTAAGTTTCGAGGACGAAACTTTTTAAAAGGAGGGGTGATTATAACAACCCGAAAAGTACCCAATTTGTCTAGGAAAAATATCTTAAGGATACTTTTCAGTCTGTTTAAGTTTTAAAATAGAATTTATTGTTTCAAGTTGAATTTTGAAATTCCGAGTTCGTAGTTGGAATTTCTGGGAGATTCCATGAGAATCCCGTTTTTAAGTCAACTTTGACTTTCGTTGACTTTTTCCGACTCGCCTTGTAAGTTTGAAGACCGAAATTTTATTTAAAAAAATAATATTTTTAAATTTATTTTATTAAGATTTATTTGATTTATGATAATTTAATATAATTATTTTGAATTTATTCGGAATTAAAGAATAACTTTTACGGTTTTAACCCGAATGTCATTTAACTATTCCCGAGTCGACTTAAATCCCGAAACAAACCCGAAACTCGACTTTGGCATGAGTCACACGCCCATGTCATCTTTTTCCACTCACAATTAGATCTTTTAATTGTTTCGATTAAACTAATACAAATATCTTAGATATTTACAACTTTATCGATCAGTTAACGAAAATTACGCAAATCGCTCAAAAACAGACCGACTACTACCTAAACCACACGGCACTCTCACCCTCTCTTAGGCCTTGATATTTTCATTTCTTTTGATTACAATAACATAATATCTTGATAATTATTTTAATTAACTTAATCTCTAATTATATTTAATCAATTACCGTAATATAATTATAAAATCCGAGTCAATTCCGTAACAACAATTTCAAAACCCGACTCATTATTTTCTCTATAAACACACGGCCCAATCCCACCATTACTCACTAAAAACTTTTCATTTTACAATAAATCAAATTAAGATCTAATTAATCGTTCTTCATCGTTCTTCATTCGTTCTTCGTCGTTCTTCATTCGTGCTTCGTCGTTCTTGAGCAAAATCATCATAAAACCTTCATTTCTTATTTAAATCCATCCTAACTTATATTTCTAGAATCTCCTCTTCGCTCTCCATCTTCAAGTACGGTTTATTTTCAATTCCGACAAAATCGTTTTCAACACTTTAATTATGGAAAATCAAGTTTTAATTCTAATAATGTTTTTCTTGTCCTTTCTTATAGGGGAAGATTTTGAAGACGAGTTTGGTGACTCGTATATATTAGGGGAAGATTAGAAGACGGGTTTCTTAGTTTATACTTCTTATTTTGGTGCTAATTTGTTTTGCTAGCTAAGGTAACGATTCCGAGTTACTCGACGAATTAATGTTACATAGCTTTTGTTTCTTTTGTTTTTGGTTCATCTTTCGTTTTTGTTCATGTTATTATGATTTATGGATTTTTACTAGTAACATGATAAGTGGATATGATTTTCATGTTGTATGGTATTTTTAACATGTTAGTGTTCTTGACATATTTTTATGATTTGTTCATAATAATGATTTTTGTATGGATGGTTGTTAAAATGGATGTTGTTAATTAAAATCATGTTGGAAATAAATTGTGGTGGTTGTTTTGTGGTGGCCGAATTGGGTGGCGGAAAAACCAGCCCAAACCAGCCAAACCAGGCCGGTTCAGGCCGGTTCAGGCCCTGTCCAGGCCGGTCTGGATTGGTCCGGATTTGGTCCGTTGGTTTTGTCTCGATGTTTGATTGTTTTGTTGTTGTTTTGACGGGTTTTAAATATGTTAAACATGCGGGAAAATATTAAGAAACGGTGTTAGAAATTTAATCAAAATAGCCCAAACCAGGCCCGTGGGCCCAGTCCAGGCCCATGTGAAGTCCGGCCCAAATCAGGCCGTGGGTCCCTCACTTGGTCTTGTGACGGTTTTTGAGTTATTGCCATTTTATCGTGTTTTGTAATATTTAGCAAGTGGGAAATTTTAATAAGTAAATTATTTAATTAAAAGTATTTTTCATAAAATTATTATTTCTCACATGTTAGAAATTATAAAACGAGATTTTAGTTTAATTTGATAACATGAAAGTCAAGCGGGTTTTTGTATGAATTTATAATTCACATGTTAGAAATAGAATGAAATAGCATGAAATGAATGCGATATTCTTATGTTCAAGCCTCGATGGCTAAGACTCTGTTTCTAGCCGGTTTGATCAAACGGGTTTGGTCAAACTAAGATCTAGTCAGCCCCGTTTTGACTGATGACCCGTCGCGGGACTCGGGTCGGGGATTTGTCTTCAGGTAAGGTTTTATTTTAATGAATGAATGAATAAGCCTTAGTAGATATGAGGCGATATGATATTGAATATGATTTGTATGCAATTAGTCACATGATAGGAAGTTTGTTCCGTGACTGTTTGATTATATGGTTGGTGTCGTGTTGACTAAGTACCCATAGAGAATTATGAGTATATGGCGTCTTGACCATTCTAATTCTAAATGAGTAGCTTGGACCATGACATTGATAGGCCGTACTATCTTTAACGAGCATATGGAGTTCACTGCTTGATAGCTTTTGTGTCACTGACTTGGGCCTTTTGATACCAAGCCGGGGGCATGGCTGCCTAATTGATTCCACTTTGGGAATGGAGCCAGCTTAAGTACTAGCCAACTCTGCTTAGGGGGTCGCCTAGTAGAGATTCTCATGTACTTTTGGTCATGGGACGGGGAATGGAATAGCTGTTGTCGCTAGGTCTGATCAGTCTAGGACTAGGATGTTTTCCTACCTTGTGGTATAGCCTCGAGTTACAGAAGTCGACTATTGACGGTACTAGGAACTTATGCCTGTTTGTAGACGTATTGGTCTTTCATGTTTGGATGATTCTATGAATCTTAGAAGGTGAGATGCAAGCCGGCTAAGGTTGATAGAGTTTGGATTACCGATTGTTAACTGATTCACATGATATTATGTTTGATTAGGGTTTGAGTGTATCATGGCCAGGTTAACGGTAACCTCTGAGCTAGCATACCAGCTTCCCTACCTCGTGTTATAGTTTATTATCGGATTCACATGATAGCTTTCATATGCTAGGTTATATGTTAGTTAATTGTTTCATAACATGAAAAACATATCATATATGTTAAGGTTTGTATTTCCCATATACATTGCTTTTATGTTATTCATGTTAAATTAAACTCGACATTTCGTGGCTGGGAGAAATCGGAGTTACTCCCCACTGACTGTGGCTTCCGTGTTTATATTTAATGCGGTCGAACAGGTGGTGATGCATATTTGGGGTACATTGACGAGCTAGCGAGCGAAGTATTTACCTTGGACCTATATTCGGTTCTTAGATTGTATATTATTATACACTCTTTTATTTCCGTATTTATACGGGAGATATGTCTCCCGTCTTGTATATTTCTTTTGTATAATATTATTTCCGTTTTGTAATGAACCTTTTTATTTATGACACCTTCGTTATGTATTCTCATATTTTATTTAGTTAAATTATTTTTTTCTTTCCGCAAATTTGAGGGTGTCACATTAGTACTACTCTCCCTCACGCACCCTTGACTTCGGAGTTTCTATGGGATCTAGTACATAAGTGCTGGTATGATCGCACCCATACACTTCTACCACAAATTTACTTTTATTACCTCAAATCATGCATTTGTACAACAATAGCATCCCGTTACGTCCCTGTATCTTCGAGCGGTCGTAACCTGCTCTCGGAGTGTCCAATTGGGGTCCATTTTTTTTTCAAATTTATTATCACGCCGAGATCTACGCAGCCATATCATTAAGATACTATAAAATAAAAGCAAAGAGGAATTGTAACCATGAAAAAATCGAAAATTTTAAAAAAGGGTTTCAACAAGAGGCCTTCCCTGGAAGTCACCCATTCTAGTATTACTCTCGCCCAAGCACGTTTAACTGCAAAATTCTGATGGGACTCGGTGCATTAGTGCTGGTATGATCGCACCCATACTCTTCCACCACAAATTTACTTTTATTTCCTTAAATAATGCTTTTGTACAAAAATAATATCCCGCTACATCTCTGTATCTTCGAGCGGTCGTAACCTGCTCTTCGAGTGTCCAATTTGAACACATTTACTTTTCAAATTTATTATCTCGCCGAGATCTACGCATTTATTGCATTAATATACTTTTAAAAAAAAAGCAAAGAGGAACAGTTAACATGAAAAAATCGATAATTTTAAAAAAGGGGTGCAACACGAGGCCTTCTCAGTAGGTCACCCATCCTAGTACTACTCTCATCTAAGCACGCTAGACTGCGCAGTTATGATGGGATCCGGTGCATTAGTTTTGTTATGATCCCACCTATACATTTCCACTACAAATTAACTTTTATTGCCTCAAATCATGCATTTGTACAAAAATAACATCTCGTTACGTCCCCGTATTTTCGAGCAGTCGTAACCTGCTATCATAGTGTCCGATTGGGGCCCCTTTTTTCCACGTTATTATCTCACCGTGATCTACACAGCTACTCCCTCCTATTCAAAATAACCACCCCTCTTATTTAGTAAACTTTTATACTTATTTTAATCACCTCATCCCACAACAATACCCCACAATACTCATACTTTATCTTGTTTTAATCATCTCATCCCACAACAATACTTATTTTAATCATCTCACCCCACAATAATACCCCACAATACATTTCCTCTCTCCAATCACCTCACCCCACTACAATACTTTACCTTACTTAATTACCAACCCTTAATTTTTGTGCAAAACTCAAAGGAGAATATTATTATGAAAAGGAGGGAGTATTTCATTAAGATACTATTAAAAAAAAAGAAAAGAAAAGAAGAACAGGGAACATGGAAAAACCGAAAAATCGAAAATTTTAAAAAAGGGGTGCAACAAGAAGCCTTCTCAAGATGCCACGCATCTTAGTACTACTCTCGCTCAAGCACGCTTGACTTTGGAGTTCTGATGGATCCAGTACATTAGTGCTGGTATCATCGCACCCATACACTTCCACCACAAATTTTTTTTTATTACCTCAACTCATGTATTTGTACAACAATAACATCCCGTTACGTCCCTGAATCTTCGAGCGGTCGTAACCTGCTCTCAGAGTTTCCGATTTGGCCCCATTTTTTTTTTCAAATTTATTAACTCACCGAGATTTCGATGCCACGATGGCTAACAATATGACCTAAGAGTTTCTCATATGTGACACCAAATGCGCACTTCTAAGGGTTTAACCTCATGCTCTACTTGCGTAGTCTTTCAAACAATTTGTGTAATGCACCAAAGTGGCCATCCCGCTCTTTTAATTTCACTATCATGTCATCGACATCAACCTCTACTTCCTTATGCATTATGTCGTGTAGCAACGTCGTTGCTGTTGTTTGATAGGTTGCCCTGACATTAATTAACCCGAAAGGCATAAATGTGTAGCAATAGGTTCCCCATTGTGTGGACAAAGCTGTTCATGCATGTCTTCTTCAGCCACATTATTTGATTGTACACATCATAGCCGTCCATGAAGGATAGTAACACATATTCAGCGGTGTTGTCAACTAGCATGTTGATGTGGGGTAATGGTAAGTCGTCCGTTGGACTTGCTTTGTTCAGATCTCATAAATCAAGACAGACTTGAACCTTGCCATCTTTCTTTGGCATTGGTACGACGTTGGAAACCTAATCTGAGTATTATGATACTTTGATGAACCTGGCCTTGAGTTGTTCGTCAATTTCTTCTCTCTCTTTCAGAGAACATTTTGTACGCATTCTGCGTAGTTTTTATTTAACTGGCTTGAAACCCGGCTTGGTTGGAATCTTGTGTTCTACAATTTCTCTATCAATATCCGGCATATCCTTGTAGGACCAAGCGAACACGTCTTTGAATTCAATCAACAGATTAAAAACCGTTGTCATTCAGCAGGATCTAATGGTGTCCTTATCTTGAGATCTTGAGGTTCTATGGTCGTACCCACGTTGATTGTTTCGGTATCTCCGATTACAGATGTATTCTGTTCGAATTATTCGAGCCCTTTACTTATGTGAGGAGGTAGTTCTACATTCTTCTTCAACCTGTTCATTATTGAAGCACTTATTTTTAAAAATTGAATTGTAATGTGCCATGTCGTAACCAAATTGGGTCATATAATAATTAATTTGAAAATTGGCAAAACCGCATACATTTGACTCAATTAATCGGAAGTTAGTGACGGGATAGCAGTGGTATTCGAGACAGGCTCCGACATACCAAGGTTTGAAGGGAAAAAGTGTGACACCCCGCGATTTCGCAATGAAGTAAACACATAGATTATAGCGGAAAATACGAGATTTAATAACTTTAAATGCAAAACCGTGAATGTCCATTTATGTTATAAAATCAAAACTTAGTTTAATGTATCATTTATACTAACTGTAACTTAAATAAATACAAGGGATCCTGATACCCTGATAATTAGACAAATATGATAATAAACTACAATGCTAAGGGAGAATCGTTGTAAGTACAATGATCGCTAGATCACTCGTCAAAACTTCATGCAACACCAACCTGTAACTTGTTCATTCATGAAACATGAATGCCACAGTTAGTGGGGAGTAACTCGGGGTTCTCCCAGCCATATCACAAAGTAACGTACATAACAAGAGCATATAATCATGCATTATCATCATCATATGTAAACAATGTCATCATCATGTATAAACAATATCATCATCATATATATATAAACAATATCATCATCAAGTATACACAAATGTTAACAACCATATAGTCGAAGAGGTAAATGAAATGCACTACCATCTGCACTAAACAAGACAAGTCGACTCTAGACTCTAATCCTCCCGGTAGGACTACGATAATATTACGGTCCTAGTTAAATCTTGCCAGACTTCGGGACAAGACGTGTACTAGATTCGACATGTGGCTAGACGTGCACACATCCAAGACTCGGTCAACAGAATAGAAGTCGAGTACCCCAAATCCGGTAGTATTGCCAACGGCAAAGGCGGGCAGAGAATGAACATACAAATCCCGGCAGTACGGCCAACGAGAAAGGTTGTCATATTAATAAGCACTAAAGATGTACTTGACTCAAATGCGCTAAACATCCAAAATCGTCACTAAACATGTGAATAAGCCATAATGTAACAACCCGAAAAGTACCCAATTTTTCTAGTAAAATTTCTTAAGGATACTTTCCAGCAAGGTTAAGTTTTTAAAATAGAATTTATTGTTTCGAGTCGTATTTTAAAATTCCGAGTTCGTATTTGGAATTTCTGAGAGATTTCATGAAAATCCCGTTTTTAGTCATCTTTGACTTTTCTTGACTTTTAAGTCGTCTTTGACTTTTCTTGACTTTTTAAAGTCGTCATTGACTTTTCTTGACTTTTAAGTCGTCATAAACTTTTCTTGACTTTTAAGTCATCTTTGACTTTTCTTGACTTTTAAGTCGACTTTGACTTTCGTTGACTTTTCCCGACTCGCCTTGTAAGTTTGAAGACCGAAATTTTATTTAAAAAAATAATATTTTTAATTTATTTTTATTAGATTTATTTAGATTTATCATAATTTAATATAATTATTTTGAATTTATTCGGAATTTAAAGAATAACTTTTACGGTTTAATCCCGAACATCATTTAACTATTCCCGAGTCATCGTAAATCCCGAAACAAACCCGAAACTCGACTTTGGCATGAGTCACACGCCCATGTCACCTTTTTCCACTCACTTAGGATATTTTCTTTCTTTTGATTAAACTAATAATAATATCTTAGATATTTATTACTTTATCGATCCGTCAACGAAAATTACGCAAAACCGTTTACAAAACAGACCCGACAAGCACCAAGCCACACGGCTCCTCTTCCTCTAATAGGGCTAGATCTTTTCATTTCTTTTCATTAATATAACATAATATCTAGATATTTAATTTAATTAACTTAATATTAATAAATTTATTATAATAATAATAAAACCCGAGTCAATTCCGTAACAACAATTTCAAAACCCGACTCATTATTTTCTCTATAAACACACGGCTCACTCACCACATTACTCACTAA
>JAIUZE010024072.1:0-28340 GCA_022085475.1 Heliosperma pusillum | reverse complement strand
GCGCTCCTGCGTCACCTCAGACCTAATCACCAACGGTCTTTCTCGAGGTCTAGTCTTACCGTGTCTGTCTATCACTACCCTCGCTGCAGGATTAGTTCTTGACCTCTTTGCTGGATGCATAACTAGGAATCTGACTTCCTCTTCGCCTTCAGTCTAGTATTTCGACCTCTCCTTACCAGATTCATAAATGTTGCAATCCACAGGTTCGCGTTTTTAGCTTCTCGCGCTCTTGAGGAGTACTAGCCTTCCTCCATCGCAAATATGAACCAGATACCCATAGGGAGCAAACAGGAACGGGTACGAAGCACATATTTCTTTGTATACATCTCAAGGCCCACTCCTTACAAGACTCTGCGGTATGAGCCAAGACAGTCTAGGGAACAGTGTCAAGTTTCGGGATCCTCTGCCTAATTTGAAAATGTTTTAGTGTTTTGAAAATGATTTTTTTTTTGAAAAGTTCGTCACGATTTTATTTACAAAATGGTGATCACGCATGAGTTATACACATATATACAGGCATCATAACGGTATGTTGAGTGCATTTAAAATGGTTTTGTCTTAAAAGAGTGGGTTGCCATACCAAGTAATCAAACCCGGGCCATACCAAGTAAGGTTGGTTCCTAGTCAAATTCCTCGAGTTGTGAAAGCTCTTGAAACTAACATGAGTATGTATCACTGTATGGTTGACGTCAATCGCAATCCATCCTTAGGCCCAAATAAGAATTTGGACCGTCCGGACAGGACGATTGGTCGAAATGGGTTGTGTTGGGCCTAGGAAGACCGAATAAAACGACCTAACGAATAAAACGCTATCCATCTTTAGGCCCAACTAACAACTGTCTCGAACAAATTATTCCTTAACCTTGTTCAATTTTGACCCAGGGTAACACGTAAGTGTATAATCCCCAGCGGAGTCACCAAAATGTTATACACAGAGGGACCACCGAAGGAACGAGGACAAGCGTAGAAATACGCATTTATGGAGTCGCGACCATTTTTTATGGGAAATTGGAACCGTTCGAATACTTTATGCCATGTCAAGACACAAAGTAATGACATGAACACTAAGAACTCGTTACCCTTATCATTCTATGTCTAGAATGACTCTCGTGGGTGCCAATGAACACGGATGTTCACAGAGATCTGGAGTAAGGGGTGACGGTACGTATTAGGAAGCTCTATAATCGAACACCTAATCCCGCCCACCTCGATAGAGGCCTCTATTTATGATTAAGAAAACTCTTTTGTACTCGATATGTTGTCGGTTATATGGATGCTATGCAACATCCACGTTTTCACCCTAGCATGTGTGCTTAGACTATGTCGTTGAACATGTAGTTTAGCAATCAATTATGTCGAATTAGGAATTTAGGATTGAATTACATGTGAGAAGACAATTAAATCATACAATCGTTGCAATAATTAATGACTGAATAATATTATAAAATAATTACAAAGATTACAACGGATCTCGGGATCTGTGTCAGAAATATGTCAGAAGAAAGATTTGAAGAAAATGAAAATAATAAAAGATTTGAAACACAGACTAGCTGTGATATTAGGATTAATAGTCGATTGAATACGTAATTGAGCTACGTCGAATCGATAAAAGAAGATCAAAGACGTAATCCAACCCAGAACAGGCGCAGCAGGTGATGTGTCCTCTGGAATAGGCGCATCAAACCCTGGATCTGTTCTAGAGATGGGTTATCTTTGTGAAGCCAGAATCGCAATCAGTTAATGTTCGTTGGTGATTTTAAAGTTTATTATCGATCTATAAGTCCAATAAAGATGATTTAACATATTAAGTTAGACTAAATTATATCAAAGACGAATTCAAAGACTAGATATGAACAGATCTAAACTCTAAAACACAAAATTGATCTAAATATGACAAAACCCGCTAATTTTGAATTATTAGCGATCAAAATTAAGTATTAACATCTAAATATGGCAAAGGCGATTTAAATTAAGTATTAACCCGCTAGTATTCTTTTAGATCTATCCTTATAGATCAGGATAGCTAAGATGCGCTGAGCCTCTCCTAAGTCTTTCATTTGGAAATGAATCCCTAGCCAGTCCTTCACAGAAGTGAACATTGGTATATCATTCCCAATGAGTAGTATGTCATCTACATACAAGACTTGAAAAGTTACTTTACTCCCACTAAACTTCATGTATAAACATGGTTCCTCAACACTTCGAGTGAAACCATTTTGTTTAATTACATGATTGAAACGATGATTCCAACTGCTGGATGCTTGTTTAAGACCATAGAGTGATCTCTTAAGTCTGCATACCTTCTTAGGGTTTGATGGATTCACAAAACCTTCAGGTTTTGTCATGTACACTTCCTCTTCTAGAATCTTATTCAAGAAGGCGGTTTTGACATCCATTTGCCAAATTTCATAATTATGAAATGCAACAACCGCTACGATAATCCTTATGGATCAAAGCATGGCGACTGGGGCGAAGTTCGTCATAGTGACACCATGAACTTGGGTGAAACCTTTTGCCACCAATCTAGCTTTGTAAACATCATTATGTTTATCTATGACTCTTTTGATCTTATAGATCCACTTACACTGAAGAGGTCTTACCTCCTTTGGTAGATCAACCAAGTCCCATACTTGATTGTCGTACATAGAATCCATTTCGGATTGCATGGCTCCTAGCCATAGCTTTGAGTCGGGACTAGAAATGGCTGCTTTGTAGGTTGTAGGTTCATTACTTTCAAAAAGTATTACATTGTAGTCACCACCTTCCTCTATAATACCTAGGTATCTATCACGTTTATGACTAATTCTGCTTGACCTCCTAGGTTCCGAAGAAATTATGACCGCATTAGACGAAGAGGGAACGTTTTCCTTGATTTCCTCTACGTCCTTTTCGGTTTGTGGCTCTTGGACTTCGTCAAGTTCAAATTTTCTCCCACTCTGTCTTTTAGAAATAAAATCATTTTCTATAAAGATTGCATCACGAGACGCAAACACTTAGTCCTCATGTTTATTGTAGAAGTAATAACCACGTGTTTCCTTTGGATATCCTACAAATAGACATTTGTCGGATTTGGGTGCGGGTTTATCGTCAGACTTATTCTTAACAAACGCCTCGCATCCCCAAATTCTCATGAACGACAAATAAGGGACTTTCCCTGTCCATATCTCATATGGAGCCTTGTTTGCCGCTTTAGTCGGACTTTTATTTAGTGAGAATATTGCATATAAGATAGCGAAACCCCAAAAATAATTAGGACGCTCTGTTAGACTCATCATAGATCGAACCATATCTTAAAAAGTCCAATTTCTCCTTTCGGACACACCATTTAATAATTGAGGTGTGCCAGGAGGAGTCCATTGTGATACTATACCACAATCCTTTAGGTGTGAATCAAATTCATTGTTAAAGTATTCACCACCACGGTCGGATCGTAGGGCTTTAAAATTTTTATTCAATTGGTTTTCTACTTCATGTTGAAATTCTTTGAATTTTTCAAAAGCATCACTTTTGTGCCTAATTAAGTAGACATATCCATATCTACTCAAGTCGTCGGTAAAAGTAATGAAGTAGTGATAACCACCTTTAGCTTGGAGAGTCATTGGGCCGCACACATCCGTATATATAAGGCCTAATACATCACTTGCCTGTGTCCCTTTTCCCGTAAAAGGAGCACAAGTCATCTTGCCGAGAAGACAAGATTCGCATACATCATAAGATTCGTAATCTAATGGTTTGAGTACTTTAGATGAAACAAGTCTCTTTATGCGTCGTTCGTTTATGTGTCCTTAACGACAATGCCAAAGGTATGGTTGATTAGGTTCACTCGTTTTAAGCCTCTTGTTTTCTACATGATAGACCTCTTTTGCAATATCTAGAACATAATTACCTCCAATAGAAATGGCCTCGCTATAAATCATTTCATTAAATGAAAAAGTATAACGATTGTTCTTAATAGAAAAACAAAAAACATTCCATATCTAACACGGAAATGGAGATAATGTTCTTGATAAGAGTTGATACATAATAGCAATTATTTAAATACAACCCTAAACCATTAGGCAAAAGAAGAACGTAGGTGGTCATGGAAACTGCGGCTATCTTAGCTCTATTTCCCATGCGCAAGTCCATATCACCCTTGGCTAGTGCTCGCGCGTCCTTCAGCCCCTCTACATGATTACAAAGATGAGAACCACAACCGGTATCAAATACCCAAGAAGATGTACTAGCAAGGTAAATATCTATCATATAGAGTGATGAAAGAATTTTACTTGACGTTGTCACACAACCGGCCTTCTTGTCTTTCAAGTATTTGGGGAAATTGCGTTTCCAATGCCCTTTGCCATTACAATAATAGCAATCCGCGTCCGCGTGTTTGTTGACTTTGGGCTTGGGCTTGATAATGACCTTGCCCTTTCCCTTGCCAACTTTCTTGAAAAGAGTCTTACTCTTTTCTTTACACCAACGTTCATGTTCTTCAATCTCATTGAAAGAAGATCCTTGGGTTCACTCCCACTAACCTCCATGTCCCTCTCCGCTTGGGTCAGGAGTGCATGGAGTTCATGGAAACTCTTTTCCATGTCATTCATGTTATAGTTCACCCTAAAGTGGGTGAAATTTGGTGTGAGTGAATGAAGGATTTTACCCACCACTAACTCCTTTAAAAATTTTCACCCTAGACGCTCTAAGGTGTCGGCGTGCTCAACCATTTTGAGCACGTGTGGGCCAACTTTTTTGCCCTTTTGGAGCTTAGTCTCAAAGAATTTCGTAGCCGCCTCTTATTGTAGAATTTTAGGGGCTTGCGAAAACATAGATGTTATCCTCGTGAATATCCCATATGCATCGATAGATATCAATTGGAGTTTGAGTTTGGGTGAGATTGACCAAATTAAGACATTCTTGACGTCATTGGCAACCTTTAAATAAATGTCATATTCGGCCCGAACCGCCGCGGTCGATCTTGACCCGGGTTCGTTGGGAGGGGCTTCGACCAAGTAGCGAAGCACGTTATCGTATATCGCGGCGCTCTTGATCGTTGATTCCCATTCAACGAAGTTACTACCGTCATATTTTATGACACATATGTCCATGACGGACCTAAACCATGAGCCCTTACCCAAGGTTGCGGTATTCCAGGATGTTGACATTGTGCGAATATGGTTTCTACAACAAAAAGAAATATATAAACATTCATTGTTATGATAATTTACTTGAAAAACATTTTAACAAGTTTAGCATTTAAATAATGACCCCACACTAAATTATATAAATGATTCCAAGACCCATCTTTAAAATAAAATAGTCATCGTATCCCTTATCTAAAAATGGTAAGTCATTACTTGACTAATTCTACCCTTCGAATTCTTGGTTGACGGATTTCAACTAAATCCATCTCCTAGTCCCAAGATAACGCTTATATCGTTGAGTCCAATCCAATTTTGGCTTGTGATCGTATCACCCTACTTACCCGAGATAAAAAGGGACCCACGAGCGTGATAGCGCTAATGAACACGGGATTCATAGGTGTAATTGGTAAGGCTAATCTCAATTTTTAAATATCTGAGAGATCTTGTCAATTTAGTCATTAATTCCCTATAAGTGAACTAAATCGGGTGAATAACGTTGAATTGATAATAGCGAAAAAAATAAAATGCATGTGTGACGATTTTGGCATGAGCGTAAATAAAGCAAGCAATCAAGCAACGAAAAAATCCTAGTATGGCCACCTAGCTAATCAAATTAACTAGATAATTACAAATTCGGAAACCAACTCCTTGGTCCCTTGCCTCTTCACTTGGAACGCCTTCCAAAAATGGCACCGTCTTGAGTGAGTCATCGGTCTTCATAACAAATAATTACAAATATACAAATATAAAAATTACTATTATACATTTATTCTATAAATTGAAACTATTAATTATTACAAACCGGCGATACGAAATCACAATAAATAATACAATCAAACCGTTAATCTCTTACATTACGTGTAATAACGATTAAAATAACTAGGCCATACTAGGTCCAAAATTTGCATAAATTATTAAATAAATGACATTCATTCATTCAACCATAAATAAAATAAATTGCTGCAAAATGAATGCCAAAATCGCCCTAAACACATTCATGCTCATTGTAGCTCAATTTTACGTGATTTATTGATTTTTAACCATTGAAAATAAATATCAACATTTAAATCTCATTTAAATTCAAACTAACTATCTAAACTTTTTTAGAACTGAAATAGTCCTTAAAAATTTGGTTGGTCATTAATTAGATCGATTTTATTTTATTTGCTAAATATAACGATTTAATCATAACTTTTATGAAATAAAAAAAAAATATATAAACATCATAAAAATTAGAAACCAAAAATTTTTGTACATTCTGGAACATTTCCAGGCATTCCAAAAATAAAAACATATGCTCAAAAATTTTAAATTAATTTTATGAACAAATAACTTTGTATTTAACGGTTTTATCAAATAAAAACCATTAAATATAGTAAAACAGTGAAAAAAATTAAACAATTTCACCAAGATGATATAAATCAGAATGTAAAATGTACCAAAAAATTTCATGACCGGAAAAGGACGTTTCAGGTTTATGAACATTATAATCTCATATTATCAACTTTTATCTTATAAAAATCAACAAACATGCAATACTTAATTAAAAGTGACTACATTTTACATACAGTATATAAGATCTGCATGTGAGATCATATTAAAATATCATGGCCAGAATCAACATGCAACTATTTTTAGTTAACTTTTAACATAAAATATGCATATTAACTCGGTTTAAAAGCCAAAAATCAAAATAAATAGCAAATTGATCCCTAAAATCACGAAACTTGACCACAAACATTTTGAGGTCAGTAGGTATACATGCACTAAAACAATTCATCCAACTCATTTTTTAACTCAAATTTTTGATCTATTAGTAATCTTATAACTTTTAATAAAAATGCCCAAAATGAACGTGCATGCTACAAGCTAGCTCTGATACCACATGAAAGTCCATAGACCTTAATTAGAATCCTCTAATTAGTTACTAAATTACTTGTTAATTTAGTGTTTAATGATCTATGTAACATGCATGCAAATATAAAGATATTATATATATAAGAAGAAATTTCCTCACATTGAAATGGAAATGATATGGGCACAATAAGAACTCCTTCTTATTGTTCTTAAGCTATAATATGGATGATCCTCCAAGAATCTTCAAACTAGAAGATCTCTTTTAAATTGCACCTAAGATTAACCGAAATAAACTTAACTTATTAATGACTACATAATAAGAAAAGTTACACTAATATTAGAATATATTACTACTTTAGTAATACTTAGTGAATATTAGTATATGAGAGGCTTTAGAGAGATGAGAGGATTTTAGTGAGATGAAATAAAACAAGCAAGCATGAACAACACAAAATGAACAAACATAGTGCTCTTTTATAAGCACTATGGGGCGGTCCATGTAGGCCTCACAAGGCTCTTGTTTTGCTTATTTTAATTCACATGAAAATTGGTAGTGTGTAAGGAAGTATAATCATGATGTAGTGTCACTTCAATTTGGATTATTTGAGCATAAAACAGAGCAACAATCATCATGCTTCCAGTAGTACTCCAACCGGCCACATGTGGCTCATTATGGTCCATTTTGATTTTTGATATTTGTCCCACAAATACTTATTAATCATATGGTTAATTATCTTGTATAACCAAGTGTTAATTTGATCATATAAAAATTTTATGACATAAATTAATAAACAATATATTAAGTGTTAATTTGATCAAATAACCATTGTCTTTTTCAATAGCCAATATTTACATTGTGACTTGTTGTGTGAACAATGAGTCAAAGTTCATATATCGTTGTTAGTCTTTGAGAAACCATTTGTCACCCTTCATTAGGAGTTGTATCCTTTATGACTCATTGTGGAAGCGTTGTCTTCCTTCATTAGCTATTATTTACATGGTGACTCGTTGTGTGACAAATGAGTCACCGTTCGTATATCAGTAGGAGTTGTATTCATCGAGTGTCATTGGCCGAACCATTGTCTTCCTTTATTAGCCGTAGTTTACATTGTGACTCGGTGTATTAACAACGAGTCCCTGTTCATATATCGCTGTTACTCTTTGAGAAATAATCTGACACCCTTTATTAGGCGTTCTATTCATTGTAAGTCATTGTGCGAAACGTTGTCTTCCTTGATTAGCTATTTTTTACATTGTGACTCATCGTGTGAAAAATAAGTCACCGTTCATATATTTTAGTCTTTGAGCGAACCATTTGTCACCCATCATTAGTAGTTGTATTTATTGTGACTCATTGTGCGAGCCGTTATCTTCCTTCATTAGCGTTTGAGAAACCATTTGTCACCCTTCATTAGGAGTTTTATACATTGTGACTCATTGTGATTTATTGTTTGAGCCGTTCTCTTCTTCATAAGGCATTGTCTACATTGTGACTAGTTCTGTGAGCAATAAAGAACCGTTCATATATCTTTGTTAGTCTTTGAGGAGCCATTAGTCACCCTTCATTAGGAGTTGTATACATTGTGACTCATTGTGCGAACCATTGTCTTTTTCATTAGCCATTGTTTACATTGTGACTCGTTGTGTGAACAATAAGTCACCTTTCGTAATGTTGTTAGTCTTTTAGAAACCATTTTTCACCCTTCATTAGCAGTTGTGTTCATTGTGACTCATTTTGCGAACCGGTGTCTTCTTTCATAAACCATTGTTTACATTGTGCCTCATTGTGTGAACAATGAGTCAACGTTCATATATCGTGTTTAGTCTTTAAGAAACCATTTGTCACCCTTCATTAGGAGTAATATACATTGTGACTCATTGTGCGAACCGTTGTCTTCTTTATTTGCCATTGTTTAAATTGTGACACGTTGTGTGAACAATAAGGGATCGTTCATATATTGTTGTTAGTCTTTGAGGAACCATTTGTCACCCTTCATTAGGAGTTGTATACATTGTGACTCATTGTCTGAACCATTGTCTTCTTCATTTGCCATTGTTTACATTGTGACCCGTTGTGTGAACAATGGGTCACCGCTCATATATCGTTGTTAGTATTTGAAAAACCAATTCTCACCCTTCAGTGCGTGTTCTATGTATTGTGACTCATTGTGCAAAGCGTTGTCTTCATTCATTAGCCATTGTTTAAATTCTGACTCGTTGTGTAAAAATTGAGTCATCGTTTGTATATAATTGTTAGTCTTTGAGAATCAATTTGTCACCATTCATTAGGAGTTGTATTCATTGAGGGTCATTGTGCGAACCGTTGTCTTCCTGCATTAGCCATTATTTATATTCTAACTCGTTGTGCGAACAATGAGTCACCGCTAGTATATCATTGTTACTCTTTGAGAAACAATTTGTCACCCTTCATTAGGCGTTGTATTAATTGAGGGTCATTGTGCGAACCGTTGTCTTCCTTCATTAGCCATTATTTATATCTTGTCTCGTTGAGCGAACAATGAGTCACTGTTCATATAACGTTGTTAATCTTTGAGCAAAACATTTGTCACTCTTCATTAGGAGTTGTAATCATTGTGACTCATAGTGCGAACCGTTGTCTTCCTTCATTAGTCATTGTTTACAGTATTGTTAGTCTTTGAAAACCATTTTTCACCCTTCGTTAGGAGTTGTATACATTGTGAATCATAGTGCGAACCGTTGTCTTCTTCGTTTGCCATTGTTTACATTGTGATTTATTGTGTGAACAATGAGTCACCATTCATATATCGTTGTTAGTCTTTGAGAAACCATTTTTCACCCTACATTAGGAGTTGTATTCACTGTGAGCAAGTTTTCAAACCATTGTCTTCCTTCATTAGCCATTGTTTACAATGTGACTCGTTGTGTGAAAAATGAGTCAACTTTCATATATCGTTGTTAGTCTTTGAGCAAACCATTTGTCACTCTTCATTAGGGGTTGTATTCATTATGAAGCATTGTCTTCTTTCATTAGCCATTATTTACATTGCGACTCGTAGTGTGAAAAATGAGTCACCTTTCATTGTAGAACCTCATTTCTACACCATCCGCCAACCACCCAGTGATGATTAAGGCGCATGTTAGGCATGCAAAACGATTTATGACAGTTCATAAGTTTATCGTCAAGTGATAGCTCAAATACTTGTGTCTACCCCTTGGTCGTCATCTACGTGCCGATACAATCTTTTTTAAAGTCATTACACTTTATTTGGAGTCCGCATCAAAAACCGTCTTTTAAAACTGAGTCTGAACGCTCGAGAATATTCCAGATATTTTAATATTTCAAAATTTATCTTGTTTGGTAAAATATATCCATATTTTATTTAAAAGAATTCAAAATCTACCGCAATTTCATAATTGAAACGCGAAAATCTTTCTTTAAAGGTAGGAAACTGCTTGGGAAATGAGGCAGCAGGTGATGCGCCTCTTTCCCGGCCTGTTTTGCCTGTGTCCGTAATATTTTCTAGACTTCTTTCCGTGTTCGAGTTAATACAATACTCTTCGGATTTTCCCCTATAAAAATAGAGGTTCGTTCTCACTTTCAAGGCACTCTTATTCTCTCTTTGCATCATAGACCTTGATCTAAGCATTTTTAACATCTACGTGTTTGATCAATCGATCACGTAAGCTCAGATCCTTCTGAGTACCCGTCTCGTTTTGCATTTACCTACTAGTTTGACCATTACACTTAATCAATTTAACTAATCAATCTTCGATTCTCTTACGAGAGCACTTTCTTTATACGAGTCGAGTTATCGCTAAAACGCAACTTAGTTAGTCTCGTTTCGTCAAACATGTAGGTCTGAGGGTGTAAAATCCCGCTTTTTTATTATTTTATACTTTATCAATTCATGTAAGATTCATGTCAGACGTATGTCAAAACCTTTTCAAAAAAAATTTAATTAGTCTTTTCTTTGTATAATAAGTTGTCTTTTATCGTAGTCTTTTATTTAGATGTTAATCCTTGACTTAGATCACTAATAATCAATATTAGTATGTTTTATCTTGTAATTAATTAATTAAATCACTTTCACTCGAGTCATAATTTAACAATTAACCGTAAAATTGCCAACAAAGACTAACTGATCGCGATTCTGGCTTCACAGCCAAAACCCACCTCTAGAACATACACAGGGGTTGATGAGCCTTTTCCAGAGGACGCATCACCTGCCGCGCCTGTTCTGGGTTGGATTCTGTCTCTGAACTTCCTTTTTTCGTCTCGACGTAGCCTTAATTACTTATTAATCGACTAATAATTCTAGTATCACTACTAATCCGTCTTTTAATCTTTTAATATTTTCCTTTTCGTTAAATCTTTCTTTAGGGTATATTTCAGACATAGATCCCGAGATCCGTTGTAATCTTTGTAATTCTTTTGTAATTTTATGTAGTCATTAATTGTTGCAACGATTGTACGATTTAATTGTCTTCTCACATGTAAATCCATCCTAAATTCCAATTTTGGCATAAATATATTGCTAAACTACATCTTCACCGACATACTCTAAGCTGATGTTGCATAGCATGCATATAACCGATTACATATCAAGTATAGAAGAGTTTCGCCAATCATTAGTAGAGGCCTCTATCGAGGCGGGCGGGATTCGGTGTTCGATTAAAGAACTTCCGAATACATACCCTCACTCCTTACTCCAGATCTCTGTGAGCACCCGTGTTCATTGGCATCCACGAGAGTCATTCTATACATAAACTACTAAGGATAACGAGTTCTTGGTGTTCATGACATTACTTTGTGTCCTGACATGGCCTAAATTATTCAAACGGTTCTAACTTCCTACAAATGTTTGTGGCAACTCCACAAATGCGTATTTCCATGCTTGTACCTTGTTTCTCCAAATGTGGTTCCCCGTGCACCACAATTTGGAAAGGATCCTGAATCCGTGTATCACATTCGTATATCATTGTTAATCTTTGGGAAACAATTTGTCACCCTTGATTAGGAGTTGTACTCATTGAGAGTCATTGTGCAAACCGATATCCTCCTTCATTAGCCATTGTTTACATTGTGACTTGTTGTGTGAACACTAAGTCACTGTTCATATATCGTCATTAGTCTTTGAGAAACAATATGTCACTCTTCATTAGGCATTGTATTCATTGTAAGTCATTGTACGAACCATGGTCTTCCTACATTATCCATTATTTACATTGTGACTCGTTGTGTGAACAATGAGTCATCTTTTATATATCGTTGTTAGTCTTGGAACAAAGCATTTGTGACCATTCATTAGGAGTTGTATTCACTATGAGTTAATGTGGAAACCGTTGTCATCTTTCATTAGCCTTTGTTTTCATTGTGACTCGTTGTGTGAACAATTAGTCACCGTTTATATAGCGTTGTTAGTCTTTGAAAAACAATCGGTTACCCCTCATTAGCAGTGTATTCATACTGAGTCATTGGGCGAACTGATGTCTTCCTTCATTTATCATTGTTTACATTTTGACTCGTTTTGTGAACAATGAGTCATCGTTCATATATCGTTGTTAGACTTATAGCAAACCATTTGTCACCCTTCATTAGGACTTGTATTTATTGTGCCTCATTGTGCGTACCGTTGTCTTCTTTTAGTAGCCATTGTTTACATTGTGATTCATTGTGTGACCAATAAGTCACCGTTGATATATCGCTATTAGTCTTTGAGAAACCATTTGTCATCGTTCATTAGGAGTTGTATACATTGTGACTTATTGTGCATACCTTTGTCGTGTTCATTAGCCAATATTTACATTGTGACTCGTTCTGTGAACAACGAGTCACCGTTCATATATCATAGTTAGACTTTTAGAAACCATATGTCACGCTTCATTAGAAGTTATATTTTCTCTGAGACATTGTGCAAACCTTTTTGTTTTTTCATTAGCCATTGTTTACATTAAGACTCGTTGTGTGAAAAATAAGGCACCGTTCATATATCATTGATTGTCTTTGAGGAACCATTTATCACCCTTCATAAGAAGTTTTATACATCGTGACTAATTGTGTAACACCCCGTAAATTTGGACCGTTATTATATTTTAAAAATAATATTTTAAATCAACTTTAATTTAATATTAATTTAATTGAAATAATAATAATTCGACAAAATATAATTTTATTTATTTTGAAGTAATATAATTATTTTTGATAGTTTGGAAATGTTTAAAAGTAATTTAAACTATATTTAAACCTTTTTCTTTAATAAAAGAGTATTTCAAAGAAAAGTCGTAGAAATGGGATTTTCCATTTTTTACGGTCGTTGGGTAAATGAGTTAGGATATAGGGCATTGGGATACTTAATTTTCTAGTAAACTCGTGTTTAAAAACTTTAGCGTTGTCGGAAATCGCGTTTCACGAATAATTCGAATTCCCGTCAAATCGAACCAAAACCGAGTAAAAAAAAATAGACCCAATACCCATGATCCTTATGGCAACCAGCCAGCCTTCCCCTCTCCCTTAGGTTTCATTTTCATTTTCATTTTTTCGTTCTATCAACATCAAAAATCAAAAAAAAAACTTACAATCGTAATTTCAGCATAACTTCTTCGTTTCTAGTCCGATTTTCGCAAAATTTATATATTCAGAATCCTCTCTTCAAGATCTACATCCTAGTATGTTTTAATTCCAGTTTCCCTAATTTCGATTTAAGCTTATTTTTGGGTATAATTTCGGTTTAAGTGATAATTGTTGTGTTTTTGTTGTTTTAAATAGGTGAAGATCATTGAAGACGACTTAGGAGACTCATATATAGTAGAGGACGAAGGGTAGTCGCGGTTTTTAGGGTTTTCTCAAGGGTTACTTTCGTTTTTCTACCTTAAGGTAACTATTCCGAGTTACTCGACGATATAATGTTACATTTGTTATGTGTTGGATGTTATGTGAGTAGTAATTTGTTAGATTTTATTCTTATGAAATATTGTTGTTAAGTTTATTAGTTTTATGGTTATTTCATATGTTTGTAGTGTTGAATTGAATTGATAATGGTTGTGTGTTGTTGGAATGGTTTTGTATCATTGTTGAGACGGGTTTTAGATGGAAAAGGAAGGAGATAATAGGGCTGCCCAAAACAGCCCCAAAACAGGCCGTGTGTGGGGCATGTTGGTGGCGTGTTTGCGGCGTGTTTGCGGCGTGTTTGTGGCGTGTTTGTGGCATGTGTGTGGCCGGGTTTGGCCGTTGTTCGGGTTGTGTGTTTGAGCCTTTGATTGATGCTTTGTGTTTCTCATTTGTACAATTGAACATGTTGATATTTTGGTGTATTAGTAATTTTTATTATTATGAGAAATTGTTGGAAATGGGTTAGCTTATAAGTTGGAATAATTTTTCCTTATGTTGATAATTTTCACATGAATTGTATTATGTTGAATTGTGTGATTTTAGTCAAAATGAGTCAAGACTCTGAGCTGGGCCAATATGACCGAATGAGTTTGGTCAAATTAGGTTTAAACCGGTCAGCCCTGATTTGACCAATGACCCGTCGCGGGACTGGGGTCGGGGATTTGTCTTTGGGGTAAGTTTGGATGACTATGGTTGATATTGAATGTTATATTTTAATGCCTTGGCCATGTTGGTTTGGAATGTTGGATTGTCATGTGATTATATTTGTATGTAGTCGTCCATATGCTAGCTTGTGATCATTTGTATTTACAAGTTTGGACTTTTTGCCCTTTTTATTGTTAAGTTGGCTAAAGTATTCACTTGGGACGAGTTCTTAAGTGAGTATTTTCAGTCATTGTCATAGATAGGTCATTATAGTCTTTGACGAGTGTATGTTCACGGCTTAATAGCCTTTGTGTTTCCGGCTTGGTGGGTTTATATCCAAGCTGGGGCATGACTTTTCTGCCTATTTTGTGAGTGGATGGTCAGCTTAAGTACTAGCCAACCCTTTGGTGGACTCCTTAGGGTACTCATGTGGTTTTATCATGAGTTTTGGGTGCGGTGGTTTTATCCGCATTTCTCTAGGTCTGCGCAGTCTAGGATTAGGGTTGAGTTGTATCTTGGCCATGTTTTAAATGTAACCTCTGAGCTAAAATACTAGCTTCCCTACCTCGTGGTATAGACTCGCGTTACAAAGTGACTATTGACTGTACTAGGAACTTATGCCTGTCTCTAGATATATTGCCCTTTCTTGTTTGATGATTCTATGAAACATAGAAGGTGAGATGCAAGCCGTCTATGGTTGATAGAGTTTGGATTCCCGTATGATATGTGACTCACATGATAGTGTAGCTTGAGTTGGTCTAGTATTCACATACTAGGACTATATGTTATTTATATTGAATTTCACATGAAAAGCTTGATGGTTTAGCCTTTAAATGGGCTATGTATTATATTTGCTCATATTTATATGCTTTCATGTTATATTAACATGACATTTCGTGACTGGGAGAACTCGGAGTTACTCCCCACTGACTGTGGCTTTCGTGTTTGTATAAAATGCGATTGACAGGTAGGTGATGCTTATATGGGGTACACGGACGAGCTAGCAAGCAAAGTAACCTTGGAACTTAGATTGGTTCCCATTTTGTAGTGACACGTATGTCACACTTTTAGAGACATATGTCTCCCTCTGTACATTTGTTTTGTATCATTTTGTTCTCCGCTATTTATAGCGATGGTTATGTAAATAAGTTTGTTTAGACCTTGCATGTTTTGACACCTTCTATTAGGATATCTTTATAACAGGTTCAGGTTTTCAAAATTACAGGTTTTTACTCAAATGAACCTATTACAAACATATCCATGCAGTTTTTATTTAGAAATTACGTGTTTAAATTTTTTACCAATTTTTGAGGGTGTCACATATTAAGCGAATCATTGTCTTCTTCATTAGCCATTGTTTACATTGTGATTCGTTTTGTGAACAATGAATCACCGTTGTCTTCCTTCATTAGGCATTGTTTACATTCTGACTCGTTCTATTCATTGTGAGTCATTGTGCAAACCATTTGTAACCATTCAGTAGGAGTTGTATTCATTGTGACTCATTGTACAAACCGTTGTCTTCCTTCATTAGCCATTGTTCACATTGTGACTTATAATGTGAACAATGAGTCAGCGTTTCATATATCGTTGTTAGTGTTTGAGAAACCATTTGTCACCCTTCATTAGGAGTTGTATTCACTGTGAAACATTGTGCAAACCGATGTGTTCCTTCATTAGCCATTGTTTAAATTGTGTTTCGTTTTGTGAACAATGATGCATCTTTCATATAGCGTTGTTAGTCTTTGAGAAAACTATTTGTCACCCTTCATTAGGAGTTGTATTCACTGTGAGACATTGTGCGAACCGTTGTCTTTCTTAATTAGTCATTGTTTAAAATGTGACTCGTTGTGCGAACAATGAATCACTGTTCATTTACCGTCGTTAATCTTTGAGCAAACCATTTGTCGCCCTTCATTATAAGTTGTATTCATTGTGATTCATTGTGCGAGATGTTGTCTTCCTTTATTAGCCATTGCTTACAATGTGACTCGTTATGTGAAAAATGAATTACTTTTCATATATCGTTGTTAGTATTTGAGCAACAAATTGTCACCCTTCATTAGGAGTTGTATTCATTTTGAGTCATTGTGCGACCATGGTATTCTTAATTAGCCATTGTTTACATTGTGACTCGTTGTGTGAACAATGAGTCAGCGTTCATATATCGTTGTTAGTCTTTGAGCAAACCATTTGTCACCCTTCATTAGGTGTTGTATTCACTAAGAATCATTGTGGAAACCGTTGTCATACATCATTAGCCATTGTTTACATTGTGATTCGTTGTGTGAAAAATGGGTCAGTGTACATATATCATTGATAGTCTTTGAGAAACAATTTGTCACCGTTCTTTATGAGTTTTAATCATTGTGACTCATTGTGCGAACAAATATCTTCCTTCATTAGCCTTTGTTTACATTGTGACTCGTTGTGAGAAAAATGAGTCACCGTTCATATATCGTTGTTAGTGTTTGAGAATAATTTGGTCACCCTTCATTAGGGGTTGTATTTATTGTAAGTCTTGGTACGAACCGTTGTCTTCATTCATTAGCCATTATTTACATCTGACTCATTGTGCTAACAATAGGTCATAGTTCATATATCGTTGTTAGTCTTTGAGAAAACAATTTATCACCTTTCATTAGCAGTGAGATTCATTGTGACTTATTGTGTGAACCGTTGTCTTCCTTCATTAGCCAGGGATTACATCGTGGCTCGTTTTGTGAACAATAAGTCACAGTTCATATACCGTTGTTAGTCCTTGAGAAAACCATTTATCACCCTTCATTAGGAGTTGGATTCATTGTGACTTATCGTGTGAACCGTTGTCTTCCTTCATTGGCCATTGTTTACATCTGACTTGTTGTGCGAACAATGAGTCATCTTTCATATATTGTTGTTAGTCTTTGAGAAAACAATTTGTTACTCTATATTAGGAGTTGGATTCATAGTGACTCATTGTGCGAACCGTTGTCTTCTTTTATTAGCCATTGTTTAAATTGTGGCTCGTTGTGTGACCAATGAGTCATTGTTCAATAAACATTGTTAGTCTTTAAAAAACAAATTGTCACCCTTAATTAGGAGTTGTATTCATTGTGCAAACCATTGTCTTCCTTCATTTGCCATTGTCACCTTTCATTATGAGTTGTATTCACTTAAGTCAATGTGGAAACCGCTGTCTTCCTTCATTAGCCACTGTTTACATTGTGACTCGTTGTGTCAACAATGAGTCACCGTTTATTTGTCGTTGTTAGTCTTTGCGAAAAAATTCATTGTGAGTCATTGTGCAAACCATATTGTCTTCCTTCATTAGCCATTTTTTACATTGTGGATCATTTTCTGAACAATGACTCATCATTAATATATCGTTGTTAGTCTTTGAGAAACCATTTGTTACCCTTGATTAGGAGTTGTATACATTGTGCTTTATTGTGAGAACCGTTATTTTCTTCATTATCCATTGTTTACAATGTGACCCGTTGTGTGAACAATGAGTAAGCGTTCATATATCGTTGTTTGTCTTTGAGAAACCATTTGTCACCATTCATTAGGAGTTGTAATTTTTTAGACCTTTTATGCGAACCGTTGTCTTCTTTCATTAGCCATTCTTATTAGTGTGACTCGTTGCGTGAACAGTGAGTTACCGTTCATATATCTTTGTTAGTCTTTGAGAAACAATTTGTCACCCTTTATTAGGAGTTGTATTCATTATGATTTACTGTGCGAATAGCTTTCTTCCTTCATTAGCCTTTGTTTACATTGTGACTCGTTGTGAGAAAAATGAGTCAACATTCATATATCGTTGTTTGTGTTAGAGAATAAATTGGTCACCCTTCATTAGGATTTGTATTCATTGTGAGCCTCGGTACGAACCGTTGTCTTCCTTCAGTAGCCAATGTTTACATCTGACTCATTGTGCGAACAATAAGTCACAGTTCATATATCGTTGTTAGTCTTTGAGAAAACCATTTATCACCCTTCATTAGGAGTTGGATTCATTGTGACTTATTGTGGCTCATTGTGTGAACAATGAGTCACCATTCATATATCGTTTTTAGTCATCATTAAAATTTGTGTTCATTGTGACTCATTGTGCGAATCGTTGTTTCCTTCATTAGCCATTGTTTACATCTGACTCATTGTGCGAACAATGAGTCATCGTTCATATATCGTTGTTAGTCTTTGAGAAAACAATTTGTCACCCTATATTAAGAGTTGGATTCATTGTCACTCATTGTGCGAACCGTTGTCTTCCTTCATTACCCATTGCTTGCATTGTGGCTCGTTGTTTGTGTTGGAGTAAGTGTTCTTAACAATAGTGCGATTATATAATTAAATTCTCAGTAATAAGAATACAAAGGGATGATGAATATTATAGTCACCTGGTCAACATAAATCTATAACGATTGGCTCCCTGGAGTTTGACGTTTCTTTCGTATGACGATGGTGATCAGTTGATCCCTTGAGGTCGGACCTAAAGGACAATCTCTCGATCATGAACATTAATTAATTGTATAGTGATACAGATTAATTAATCTATTAAAATAGAACTAAGTTTATATTGTAAGTGAGAATTCTATCTTATTATAATATGATTAAATAAGATTCATTTTAGTAATTTAATTGTTATATTACTAAGAATGCTTTATGTTTATGAAACATTTGAAATAAGCAAAATTGGTTGATTATAATTACAAATTGTTGTACATTATTTTAACCAGATATGAGATGACCCATTTTATTTACATGTAATTATAAAATGTGACTTAAAATGTTAAGTCTAATTTATTAGTTATGAAATTGCATTTAATTTAGTTTAATGCACATTTATAAGCGAAATTACATGTTACATGTCACATGTCACACTTGTGACAAATGAAAAAATAATGCATAAATAAAATGGACACCCATTTTAAATAGGGTACTGGTTTTTGGGGTGGTAGTGTTGGATTTTTAGGTGATGATTATTGTTCTAATTGAGAATGAAATAATATGATTATTACCCAAGATAGAAACCTACCTATTGTATTGTTAAGAACAATATGAATGTGACAAGTCCCTCCCCATGTGAGGGTGTGGTCGGATGCCACATGCAACACAAGAGGGCATTTTTTTCCTTCTTATTGTGTGCACTCCATCTCATTTGAATCACTCATGCAAAAATCACTTATCTCTCTTATTCTTCTCCAACTTCTCTTTACAACTTAAGAAGTTCATCTTAGAGTTCATATTTTCTAATAACATTACTAGTGTTGTAATAAGAGGTTATTAGAATTATTTTAAGAGTGACTACTATATATATTAGTGTAGTATTTTAGTAGTGATTAAGGGCAGTCTTGGGTGCCACTTAGAGGAGTGTTCTTATACTAAGAACTTGGAGTTCATCCTCATATTCATAGCTCAAGAACAATATTGTGCCCATTTCTTCATAATCAATGTAAGGAAATTGTTTCTTCTTATTCTTTTGTTATGCATGCATAAGATTTAAATAGTTTAAGAGTAAAATATTCATAAAATGATATTAGAAATGTCTAATATCGAGTTTAAGAAACTTACAAGCGGTATCAAGAGCTTTAGTTGTTGAATGCATACTCGATATATAGTTTTTTCAAGTTAATGTAACCTAAAGAAAACTAGTAATTTGTGTTTTATGAGATAAAATCACAAAGTCATTTGCATCTCAATATATTCTGTAACTAATATGATTTTAGGTCATTTTGATGATTTATGAAAATTTATATTGCTCATATATGATTTTTAGTGTTTTTATTACATTTTAATGAGTAAAATGATGTTTAAAATGCTAAAAATAGTTAGACATATCTTCTTACCTTACAATGTTTACACAATATCACACATGCATTTTACTTACTGTATGTAAAATGTCGTGTGAAATGGACTTATTTCACATTTATATGATAAAATGGAATAAATGAAGGTCAAATGGTTGAAAATACTTCCGCTTTGAATCTGACCATGAAATTTTAGTATGTTGTCACATGCATGTTTTCCTATCAGAATAAAAAATCTCAGACTAATTTGATTTGTCTAGCATGATTTATGAATATTTTTTTTATGTAAAAATGACATAAATAATGACTTATTTAGCAAATATAGCTAAAATAAATTTCATGTCATGAAAAAATTATTCCTGGTTGCATAAATGTCCCACATTTCAGATCTAAAGTTGAAAATTTAATTTGATTAGTTTTTGCATGCTTTATGTATTTTATTTGATAAAACCGATAAACCGTAACCGATTTTTATCAAAATCGATTCAAAATTTTTAACCTTGATTTTTGACATTATGAGTGTCATAAAAATGTTCTAGAATGTAAAAAAAATTAAATTTCAAATTTCAAAATTATTGTAATTATATTTGGAATTATTTGATTACAATATGATTTTAAAGTCTAATTTTGAGCAATTATATAACAACATGTTAAATTATTGTCAAACATTGAGTGATGACTAATTTTTAAGTCCTAAATCAGTTGGGATAATTAACTTGGACTTAAATATGACTTAAATAGATTTATGAGCATGTTTTATATATATTATATATTATAATTAACTTGGACTTAATTAACCGGGTTATATACAATATAAACCGTAAAATAGGGCGATTTGGCATTTAGTATGAGCATGTTTTATATAAATTATAATGATGCATTTTAAATTATGAATGTCATATTTTCTTTTATGAATGTCATAATTTATTTATGTAATTTTGAATTATGTAATTTAATCCTTGTATGACGTTAGTTTTAATCGGTATTGCCCGAAATGTAAGGGAATATTGATTCGGTTGTAATTTAATGTGATTTCGTATCATTTTTATTGTATTATTTTTTTTTTACAAATGTATAATAGGAAATTATTGTAATTTTATTATATAATTTGTAATTATTTGTAGTACCAGAGTTTCCCAAACACGGTGCCATTCAGAAAGGAGTTCCGAGAGAGACGGTGACCTTGGGAGGCATGCCTAAGAAGTTCAAGGGACCAAAGGAGTTGGTTTCCGAGTTTGTAATAGATTATATGATTTTCTATTCTAGGAAAGGCCATACTAGGCAATATTTTATCGAGTTATCGACCGTGTCAATTAAAATTATCAATAATTCATCGATTTAGTTCACTTAAACGAGGTAGATAATAAATTGACATGACCTCTCATAATAAATAATTGAGATCACGCCTTACCAAATATTAGAACCCATGAATCCCAATTTCGTAAGAAAGTAGGCTCACCGGGGTGCTAAACTTGTTACCTTGGGTAAGTGGGGTAATAAAGGTTATTACTTCGAAATTTGGATTGAGCTCAACGGAAGTATTTGCGATCGTAGCCGCACGTGTTCTGAGCTTAAGATAAGTATTAAAGTAATATTATCGACTGAGAGTTCAAATGTAAAATCAATTAAAGAGTTAATCCACCGAATTATGTTAATGAGGGATGAATCGGCTTACCGTACCCAAGTTGATATGAATTTGGATCTCGGAATCATTTATAATAGTTGGGTAGAGGTCACTATTTAAATGTTAAAACTTGTTTAAAATTTTTACAAGAATTTAAAATGATAAATGTTGACATTTTCTTTATGTCTAAAATTTGTAGTTAATATTGTTCAAATCGCAATGGCTACTTCATCCAACACGACAACCACTAACGCTCCAACTCTCACCAACGTCTCATGGCTTTGATCGTTCATCGATCGATGCAAGTTAGAAAAGAATGGCGCAAATTTTACCGATTGGGATGCGCAACTCTGCTTGGCCGCAGAGGATGACGACAAGCTTTGTTACCTTACCGAGGCCTCTCCCACCGCATCTAATGAAAGGTCAACCGTTGGCGCAAGGCGAGCCTATGAGGCTTACCATAAAGAGTCCGCCGCGATCAAAATTTGAACACGGCCTATGAGATGAGCACTGCCTATGAGATCTACACGAAGCTTGTGACCATGTTTTCACAAGCTCCTAGGATCATACAATATGAGACGGCTTCCGCGTTATTCGTCATGAACCTAAAGGAGGGCCAAAAAGTTAGCCATCATGTACTCAAATTGATTGAGCATGTTAAGACTCTCAAATTGTAAGGGGTTGACATTCCCGAACAACTCGTTATTGATCGAGTACTACATTCCTTGGGGAAAATCAAGGCATATGTGCAGTTTAGGGTAAACTACAATATGCAAAACATGAAAACCTCTCTCCAAGAGTTCCACAAGATGCTTGTGGAAGCCGAGAGAGATATGGGGCTAAATGTTAGCACCTCCAAGGATGTACTCAATATTAATAGCAAGAGTAAGGGGAAGTTTAAGAAAAGTGCTAGCAAAGGGAAGAAGCCCTCCACCTACAAAGGCAAGGGAAAAGCTATTGAAAATAGCTCAACCAAGCCTAAGAAAGGTGCCTCAACCGAGGACAAGTGTCATTATTGTAATGGCATAGGGCATTGGAAGAGGAATTGCCCTAAATATATAAGATATATCAAAGTTGGAAAATTTGTTTCAGTTGGTAATTTTTTTTTTCATCCCTGTCATTTATTTTATGATCTCAACTTTGGTATATAGATACGAGTTGTGATTCTTACCCTTTTTAATTGTAATTAGGGCACCCATCAAGGACAAAGACAAGGACAAGCAAGTCTAAAGATGCTCTTCAAGGGAAGCTAAGGTAGCCACCCATGGTTGAAGACCTATGGAAGCTTGGACTTATTTTGCGTTGTTTTCATTATTCGGTTGTATTTTGAGACATCGTTTTAAGAACTCTTAATTTCATTGTTTGACAATTGAAATTTGTTTATTTCATTTTATTGATATTGGTTGTAATTGGATTTAGTGACTTGGTTTTCAACCTAAGTCACTCGGTTTGTTGAAACGTTTTCGTTCTAAAACTTGTCATTATACTCTACTTGCACTAATAACATAAATAACATAAATTGTATCGACTCAAATTGATCATATTAGTATTATGATGATTGGATCATTATAATAAAATTCTAAGAATTTGTTTCTCACTTTGAAAGATCAATTGTTAAGTTAAATTGAGTTATTGAACTCAAAGTAGGAAATCTACCAAACCAATTGGCCACACCACTTATAAAGATGGTAAATGACATGGCTATGAGTCCACCTCTTTAGCTTATAGAACTAGTCTGTCTCGAAGCTAAGATGTTTGTTGCTCATAAGGCCTAGTCCACCTCACGAGTATGAGTACAAAATTGTTTGTTGCTCATAAGGCTATCTTTAAAGTAAATAGTTGTATTTATCTAAAGATAGAGTGGGAGAAAATTAAGCCACAACCTAAAACTAGTTAGGAACTAGTGAGGAAACCAAAATAAAATGTTCTGATGTTAGACTCAAGGCTAGTAAGGAAACCAAAAGAAAGCGTTCTTAAAGAAATCCTTAGACTAGTGACGAGACCAAAAGAAAATGTTCTTTAAATAATATTATTATGATCTATGAAGTGAAAGTACCTAGAAATTTTAAAATTCGATTTTATAACATAAGAGACTTATGAAACTAAATGAAATATATGCAAAGGAAAGATATATTTGGAGTTGTCCAATAATAAGTCATTCTATAGACATGAAGATGTTTTATTAGGAGTTGTCCAATTATAGTTCCATGGATAGACATGAAGATGTCTGCAAAATCTAAGTTAATGCGTAACTATGCTTAGATCCAAATCATCAGTAAAATACCTCATAGTAGGTGTGTACATGACACAAGCCTATGGTATCTACCAAAAGGTTATGATGATCTTTTCTTTTATGAGATATAAGAAGATTTTCACTCGAATTGTCGAAAAGTCATGTATAGACATGAAAGTCAGTGGGAGTTAAAATTAGCATGCAAAGACATGTAGTTCAGTGGGAGAAATTGTCTTCCAAGTGAATGACGTATCATTCATTGTGAGTGAGGTATTCATATTACCTTTTTGAAAGGAGTGGTTGGATTTTAATGTTGGATAAAAGAGGGCAACATGTACACTAAAATCAAAATCTATTGTGGAATAGAAGATTTTAGCTTGGCATATAGAAAAGTGTCTTATATCGATAAGATCCTTTATCTATTTCAACAAGTTAAATAGGTTATTTATGTTGATGAAAAAGGGATCACTATGAAAGGGTCGTAGTCATCCACTGAACCTAAGAGTTTTTGATCACATGAGTACTAATGTTTTAGCCATTAGGCCAATCATGTATGCCATTACATGCACGTTCCTAAATAAATTGTATGCTGGGAGCATGACAAGCCTATAACAAATCAATCCACATGAGTGTCATTGGATAGCCTACATGAACATCCATAGGGTTCTCAAGGAGAACTAGGGATTCATTCTTCTGTTTGGTAGAGAAAATTTGGATATGTGGTAAAGGTTACACAAACCCAAATTTCCAAACTTATAAGGATTTGTCGAAATCTTTGGCGTACTTTTGTTATACAAAAAGCGAATAAACTAAACGGATGATTGAAGAGTCGATCATTATAAATTCCACAAATAGAGACCTAGTACATTATGATGAGGATAATGTGGCTTACAAGGAACTAATGGTAGATCCTTTCACCTAAATACCTATCAGCTATCATGATAACAAGTGGGAGCATCTTTCAAGTTAAAGAGCCCAACACTAGATAGAGATCTAGACATGTACGTAGATGAATTCATGTTATTAGGAATAATGTTGAATGGAAGGAAAAAGCAATTCACAAGGTTAAAATAAATGAATACATGGTATATTCACTACCCAAGCCTTTATTGCATTTAAATAAGATCGTCATGAACTGTCATGGACGAAATAAACTTTAGATTATATGATATGAAGCAATAAGATTATGTTTATTGTTCATATATGATAATCACATTTATCGTTTGAGTTTCTAAAACTCGTTTTTGTGCTTTGTTATATCCTAATGGGTTGTAGAGACATTTTTTGAACCCCATTAAAGTGGACTGGATTAACATAGCATTGGCCCCTAGTTGCTTATATGAGGTGACGTTTCCAAGTGACTAGAGTGTGATGCGATTGATGGCAAGTTCAAGTGCCATAAGATCATAAGGGATGACCAGTCGATCACATAGACAGATTGTAAGGGACAATCTGTCGGGCAGTGACCGCTTATAGAGTTCTGGCAATTTTTTGTAGCCTGGTCGTGGCAAGAGCTACTATAGTATTCTTTTTGAGTCAATTCTTTGACTAAAGACTGTTCGCCTAAGGTGGCACAGTTTCAGAGTGACTTTGATTTATGCTCTACGACCTTCGTAACTAGGGTCAAACGGGCATCTTTTGGGTCATGATGAGCTGTGGCTATTCGAAGGGAATGGTGCGATTGGAATTCTCCACCCCTTGTCAGGGTTTTTTTAAAATCTCAAGGCCACTCGAGGAGGAGTAAGCTGAAAATGCGTGGCCACGCTCAGAAGGCATCTATGGTAGATAATTCCGTTAAGAGTGTTACTCTCCAGATCGAGGAAACCACTCATGATATGATCAAATGCAAGCACGACCTGCAAGACTCTATGCATTGAGTGGGAGATTGTAATAGGACAATAGAATTGGTGACGCACACTTGTCTCGGTCAAGTGGGAGATTGTTAGAGTGAGTGTCCTCAACAATAATGCAATCACATAATTAAATCTCAATAATAAGAATACAAAGGGAAGATGAATATTATAGTCAACTGGTCAACATAAATAGGTAACGATTGGCTCACTTGAGTTTGACGTTGTTGTCGTATGACGGTAAGGACAATCCCCTAATCATGAACATTAATTAATTGTATAGCGATACAGATTAATTAATCCCTTAAAATTGAACTAAGTTTATATTGTAAGTGACAATTATATCTTATTGTAATATGATTAAATAAGATTCCTTTTAGTAATTTAATTGTTATATTACTAAGAATGCATTATGTTTATGAAACATTTGAGATAAGCAAAATTGGTTGATTATAATTACAAATTGTTGTACATTATTTTTACCAAATATGAGATGACCCATTTTATTTAGATGTAATTATAAAATGTGACTTAAAATGTTAAGTCTAATTTATTAGTTAAGAAATTGCATTTAAATTAGTTAAATGCACATTTATAAGCTAAATTACATGTTACACTTGTGACAAATGACAAAATGCAAAAATAAAATGGACACCCATTTTAAATGGGGTAGCGGTTTTTGGGGTGGTAGTGTAGGAATTTTAGGTGATGAGTATTGTTCTAATTGAGAATGGAATAATATGATTATTAACCAAGCTAGAAACCTAACTATTGTATTGTTCAGAACAGTATGAAAGTGACAACTCCCTCCCAATGCGAGGGTGTGGCCGGATGCCACATGCAACACAAGAGGAGATTTTTTTCCTTCTTATTGTGTGCACTCCATCTCATTTGAATCACTCGTGCAAAAATCACTTATCTCTCTTATTCTTCTCCAACTTCTCTCTACAACTTAAGAAGTTCATCTTAGAGTTCATAGTTTCTAATAACATTACTAGTGTATTAATAAGAGGTTATTAGATTTACTTTAAGGGTGACTACTATATATATTAGTGTAGTATTTTAGTAGTGATTAAGGTAGTCTTGGGTGCCACTTAGAGGAGGGTTCTTATACTATAAACTTGGAGTTCATCCTCATATTCATAGCTCAAGAACAATATTTGAAAGGAGTTCAAATATTGTGCCCATTTCTTCATAATCAATGTAACGAAATTGTTTCTTCTTATTCTTTTGTTATGCATGCATAAGATATAAATATTTTAAGAGTAAACTAAATATAAAATGATATTAGATATGTCTAATATCGAGTTTAAAAAACTTACAATGTGACCAATGAGTCACCGTTCATATAATGTTGTTAGGCTTTGAGATTACAATTGTCACTCTTAGTTAGGAGTTGTATTCATTGTTAGTAATTGTGCGAACCGTTGTCTTCCTTCATTAGCCATTGTCACCCTTCATTATGAGTTGTATTCACTTAAGTCAATGTGGAAACCGCTGTCTTCTTTTGTTTGCCAATGTTTTCATTGTGACTCTGTTGTGTCAACAATGAGTCACCATTTATATATCGTTATTACTCTTTGAGAAACAATTTGGCACCCTTCATTAGGTGTTGTATTCATTGTGAGTCATTGTGCAAACCGTTGTCTTCCTTCATTAGCCATTTTTTACATTGTGGCTTGTTTTGTGAAAAATGAATCATCATTCATGTGACACCCTCAAATTTGCGGAAAAAAAAACTAGTAATTTAAATAAATAAAAGATGAGAATACGTTTCTAATAGGTTCACTTTAGTGAAAATCGGTAAATTTTAAAACCGGAACCTACTATTAAATATATTCATCATAACAAAGGTGTGTTAAACAAACAAGGTTCATAACAAAAAGAAATAATATTATACATAAGAAATATCTAAAACGGGAGACATGTTTCCAGTATAAATACGGAAATAAAAGAGTGTATAATAATATACAATCTTAAGAACCGAATATAGGTCCAAGGTAAATACTTCGCTCGCTAGCTCGTCAATGTACCCAAGTATGCATCACAAACCTGCCAACCGCATTAAATATAAACACGGAAGCCACAGTCAATGGGGAGTAACTCCGAGTTCTCCCAGCCACGAAATGTCAAGTTTAATAAAACATGAATAACATAAAAGAGATGTATATGGAAAATACAACACTTTAACATATACGATATGTTTTTCATGTTATGAATACAATTAACTAACATATAACCTAGCATATGAAGGCTAAGACTCCTCATGCAAGTATCATGTGAATCCGTTAACAAACCGGTTATCAAACTCTAATCAAACCTTAGCCGGCTTGCATCTCAACTTC
>JAIUZE010024071.1:0-11551 GCA_022085475.1 Heliosperma pusillum | reverse complement strand
TAAGATCTAGTCAGCCCCGTTTTGACTGATGACACGTCGCGGGACTCGGGTCGGGGATTTGTCTTCAAGTATGGTTCTATTTAATTATAGAATTAGCCTTAGTAGATATGAGGCGATATGATATTTGAATATGATTTATATGCAATTAGTCACATGATAGGAAGTTTTTCCCGTGACTGTTTGATTGTATGATATATGTCGTGTTGACTAAGTACCCATAGAGAATTACGAGTATATGGCGTCTTGACCATTCTAATTCTAAATGAGTATCTTGGACCATGACATTGATAGGCCATACTATCTTTAACGAGCATACGGAGTTTATCGCTTGATAGCTTTTGTGTCACTGGCTTGGGCCTTTTGATACCAAGCCGGGGGGCATGGCATCCTAAGAGTTTCCACTTTGGGGAAGGGAGCCAGCTTAAGTACTAGCCATCTCTGCTTAGGGGGTCGCCTAGCAGAGTTTCTCATGTACGGTTATGTAATGAGACAGGGAATGGGTTAGTTGTTGTCGCTAGGTCTGATCAGTCTAGGGCTAGGATGTTTTCCTACCTTGTGGTATAGACTCGAGTTACAGATGACTATTGACGGTTCTAAGAACTTATGCCTGTTTGTAGAAGTATTGGTCTTTCATGTTTGGATGATTCTATGAGTTTTAGAAGGTGAGATGCAAGCCGGCTAAGATTGATAGAGTTTGGATTACCGATTGTTAACTGATTCACATGATTACGTGTTGATTAGGGTTTGAGTGTATCATGGCCACGTTACAGGGTAACCTCTGAGCTAGCATACCAGCTGCCCTACCTCTTGTTATATTTTATTATCGGTTTCACATGATAGCTTTCATATGATAGGTTATATGTTAGTTAATTGTTTCATAACATGAAAAGCATATCATATATGTTTAAGTTTTGTATTTTCCATATACATTGCTTTGATGTTATTCATGTTTCATTAAACTCGACATTTCGTGGCTGGGAGGACTCGGAGTTACTCCCCACTGACTGTGGCTTCCGTGTTTATATTTAATGCGGTCGAACAGGTGGTGCATGCATATTTGGGTACATTGACGAGCTAGCGAGCGAAGTATTTACCTTGGACCTATATTCGGTTCTTAGATTGTATATTATTATACACTCTTTTAATTCCGTATTTATACGGGAGATATGTCTCCCGTCTTGTATAATTCTTATGTATAATATAAATTTTCTTTTGTAAAGAACCTTTTTATTTATGACACCCTTTGTTATGTATTTAAATTATTATTTTTCTTTCCGCAAATTTGAGGGTGTCACATTAAGTTTCTCGGCTTGTAATATCGTATGTTTGATAATATGTACTCAACAGTGTTTTTCACTGTAATTTTTTATATCTATGTAAATTACCTTCCTCTTTTATTGTGGTGTTATTCTGGTGTTATTCTCCTGTTACTGTGTTTTTTTTTTGTTATTGTGTTGTAATTGTTGTATTATTCTGGTGTTATTCTCTTGTTAGTGTGTTGTTACTGTAGTGTTATTGTGTTGTTATTATTGTGTTATTCTGGTGTTATTGTTATTGTGGTGTTATTATCTTGTTACTGTGTTGTTATTGTGGTGTTATTCTGTTGTTATTGTGTTGTTATTGTTGTGTTATTGTTATTATCTTATTATTTTGTTAATGTACTGTTATTATATTTTATTGTTGTGTCATTTTTATTGTTATTCGTGTGTTATTACTCTCTTTACTTTCCTTATTACAGTAACAATGGTCAAATTGAAAATCAAAAGCTCGTCTCCATCAAAGTCTTCTTCTTCTCAAAGGAAGGCAGGGAGAAAATTAACGGCCGAGAAAGAAGTCCCAATGTCAACTCATAGTCAGTCAAAGACGATTATCAAGGCGGTTCCTAAAGTAAATACCTAGGGAAACCGTAAAGTCAATGTAACAACCCGAAATGTACCCTATTTTCTAGTGAAAATATTTTACGGATACTTTTTCAGCAAACTTAAGTTTTAATTTAGAATTGATTGTTTCCAGTCGAATTTGGAATTTCCGAGTTCGTATTTGGAATTTCTGCGAGATTCCATGAGAATCCCGTTTTTAAGGCGACTTTGACTTTCGTTGACTTTTCCGACTCACCCCGTAATTTGAAAGACCGAAAATATATTCGAAAAATAATAAATTTCATTTATTTTAATTTATTAAGATTTATTTGAATTTAAGATAATTTAATATAATTATTTTGAATTTATTCGCAATTAAAGAATAACTTTTACGGTTTAACCCCGAACGTCATTTAACTATTCCCGAGTCATCTTAAATCCCGAAACAAACCCGAAACTCGACTTTGGCATGAGTCACACGCCCCATGTCATCTTTTTCCACTCACTTTAGATCTTTTAATTCTTTCGATTAAACTAATACGAATATCTAAGATATTTGTAACTTTATCGATCCGTCAACTTAAACTCCGCAAATCGCTTCAAAAACAGACCCGATTCTTCTACAACCACACAGCTCCTTTCTCCTCTCATAGGACTAGATATTTTCTTTCTTTTCATTACAATAACATAATATCTAAATAATATCTAGATATTTGGTTTAATTAACTTAATATCTAATTATATCTAATCAATTACCATAATATAATTATAAAACCCGAGTCAATTCCGTAACAACAATTTCAAAACCCGACTCCATTATTCCTCTATAATTACACGGCTCTCCCTCCCCTTTACTCACTAACTATCATTTCATTTTACAATAAATCAACTTAACATCTAATTAATACTTTCTTTAATATAATCAAAATCGTTCTTAGTGTTCTTCATCGTTCTTCATCGTTCTTGAGCAAAATCGTCACAAAACCTTCGTTACTTGTTCAAATCCGTCCTAACTTATATTTCTAGAGTCTCTTCTTCGCTCTTCATCTCCAAGTACGTTTTATTTCCAATTCCGACAAAATCGTTTTCAACACTTTAATTATGGAAAATCAAGTTTTAATTCTAATAATGTTATTCTTGTCATTTCTTATAGGGGAAGATTTTGAAGACGAGTTTGGTGACTCGTATATTTTAGGAGAAGACTAGTAGAAGGGTTTCTTATTTCTTTAGTTCTTATTTTGGGTGCTACTTGATTTTTGCTAGCTAAGGTAACGATTCCGAGTTACTCGACGAATTAATGTTACATATCTTTTGTTTTGTTCATGTTATTGTTATTATGGTTTTTGGTAGTAACATGATAAGTAGTTATTTTTATTATGTTGTATGAATTTTTGGCATGTTTAGTGTTCTTGACAAATTTTGATGATTTGTTCATAATCATGATTTTGGTATGAATGATGGTTGAATTGGATGTTTAAAAATGGATGTTGTTAATAAAAATCATGTTAGAAATAATTAGAAATGGTGGTTGGTTTGGCCGTGTAGGGTGGCCGTTGGTGGGGCTGGAAAACCGACCCAAACCAGGCCGGTTCAGGCCGGTTCAGGCCGGTCTGGATTGGTCCATGGTTGGTCCTTGGGGTTTGTGTCGATACTTGATTGTTTTGTTGTTGTTTTGACGGGTTTTAAATATGTTAAGCATGCGGGAAATATTAAGAAACGGTTTAGAAAAGTCGACCAAAATAGCCAAACTAGGCCGGTTCTAGTCACGGCCCAAAACAGCCGTGGGTCCCTTTGGACTTGTGACGGTTTCTGAGTATTGTTATTTTATCGTGTTTTGTAATATTTAGCAAGTGGGAAATTTTAATAAGTAATATATTTAATTAAAAGGTTTTCAATATATTATTATTTCTCACATGTTAGAAATTATAATACGAGATTGTAGTTTAATTTGATATCCTTTAAGTCAAGCGGGTTTTCGTATGATATAATAATTCACATGTTAGAATTTTAATGAAATAACATGAAATGAATATGATATTTTATGTTCAAGCCCGATGGCTAAGACTCTGTTTCTAGCCGGTTTGACCAAACGGGTTTGGTCAAACTAGATCTAGTCAGCCCCGTTTTGACTGATGACCCGTCGCGGGACTCGGGTCGGGGAGTTGTCTTCAGGTAAGGTTTTATTTAATAATGAATAGCCTTAGTAGATATGAGGCGATATGATATTTGAATATGATTTATATGCAATTAGTCACATGATAGGAAGTTGTTTCCGTGACTGTTTAATTGTATGATATATGTCGTGTTGACTAAGTACCCATAAAGAATTATGAGTATATGGCGTCTTGACCATTCTAATTCTAAATGAGTATCTTGGACCATGACATTGATAGGCCTTACTATCTTTAACGAGCATATGGAGTTTACCGCTTGATAGCTTTTGTGTTCCCGGCTTGGTGGGTTTATATCCAAGTTGGGGCATAACTTTTCTGCTTATCTTGTGAGTGGATGGTCAGCTTAAGTACTAGCCAACCCTTTGGTGGATCTCCTTAGGGTACTCATGAGGTTGTATCATGAGTCTTGGGTGCGATGTTTTTACGCATTTCTCTAGGTCTGCGCAGTCTAGGATTAGGGTAGAGTGGTATCTTGGCCATGTTTTAAAGGTAACCGCTGAGCTAAGATATTTACTTTGGATCTTGGCCATGTTTTAAATGTAACCGCTGAGCTTAGATGTGTGCTTTGTATTTTGGCCATGTTTTAAAGGTAACCGCTGAGCCAAAATATATAAGTATATCCTACCTCGTGGTATAGACTCGAGTTACAGAAGTCTTCTATTGACTGTCCTAAGAACTTATGCCTGTTTCTAGACGTATTGGTCTTTCATGTTTGATGATTCTATGAATCTTAGAAGGTGAGATGCAAGCCGGCTAAGGTTGATAGAGTTTGGATTACCGGTTGTTAACTGATTTACATGATAGTTAGTATGATTAGGGTTTGAGTGTATCAGGGCCATGTTTTAAATGTAACCTCTGAGCCAGCATACCAGCTTCCCTACCTCGTGTTATAGATTGTTAACAGATTCACATGATAGCTTTCATATGATAGGTTATATGTTAGTTAACTGTTTCATAACATGAAAACCATATCATATATGTAAGGTTTTGTATTTTCTATATACATTGCTTTTATGTTTTTCATGTTTCATTAAACTCGACATTTCGTGGCTGGGAGAACTCGGAGTTACTCCCCACTGACTGTGGCTTCCTTGTTTATATTTAATGCGGTTGGCAGGTTTGTGATGCATACTTGGGTACATTGACGAGCTAGCGAGCGAAGTATTTACCTTGAACCTATATTCGGTTCTTAGGATTGTATATTATTATACACTCTTTTATTTCCGTATTTATACGGGAGATATGTCTTCCGTTTTGGATATTTCTTATGTATAATATTATTTCCTTTTTGTAATGAACCTTTTTCTTTAAGACACCTTTGTTATGATGAATATATTTAATAGTAGGTTCCGGTTTTAAAATTTACCGATTTTCACTAAAGTGAACCTATTAGAAACGTATTCTCATCTTTTATTTATATAAATTATTTTTTTTCTTTCCGCAAATTTGAGGGTGTCACAGTCAAACCCAAGGAAGACCTTTTACGGCCTATTGATGAAAGTAAAAAGGCAGATGTGAAGTCTAGTCATATCAGAGTGTATGTGTACTTTTTTATACTTGTTACTGTGTTGTTATTGTGTAATAGGGTGTTATAATTTTGTTTATTTAACTTCATTGTCTACCTTTGTATGTTTATTTACTACTTGCTCTTAAGAGACTATGCTTTGTCTTTGTTTACAGGCCGAGTGATTTTACTAAACGTTGTCGCCCTTCGTCTCTTACTGCTGTTATATCTAGTCTTTCCGAAGAAAAAAAGGAGGATGTGAGCGCTTTGGTGGGTTGCTCCATCTGAAGTTGACTTCAGTTCCAATGACCATGTTCAGTCAACTTCTGTTTGCTTTTAAAAGCGAGGAGTACTTTGAAATTTCGGAGATAGAAAAGTTCAGATTGACTGAGGATGACATTTGCGATGTGTTTGGATTACCTAATGGTGGCCATGATTTGGAGCTCTTAGTGACAAGTCTCGCCAGTTCTTCATCGTCCGATGGAGAATCATTGAAGAGTTTATGGCGTGAAAGGTATAACATTGTCAGCAGCAAAGATCCAATACCACTTTCTGCGGTTAAGAATAAACTTCTCGGCAATGGATTGACCGACGAAAAGTTTAAGCAGACATTTGTTCTATTTGCTATGTCGTCCTTTCTTGCTCCTGAAAGCGGTGATGTCGTTGATTTACGACTTTTATTTGCCGTGGAAGATGTGTTGAGGATACACCAGTTGAACTGGTGTAAGTATGTTCTTGAAGAGTTGGTGATTGGTGTACACGAAGCGGTTCGTGGAGCCAAGTATGTTCGGGGCTATATAGTGCTTCTTGTTATTGTGTATTTCCACCGGTATATCAAGAGGGGTAGTAAGCTCGGTAATGAGCTGCCACTCATTCAACACTGGAATGATCAGAAGTTTGGGGATAGGTTGAAGCGTGAGGATGCTGCTGGTGGATTGGGCCATTCAGATCGCTCGGATTTTGTTTTCCCTATTTCAAGAAAACATTCCAACGAGTTTGGTGAGGCATCATCTTTACCCAATAATCCTGTTGGTAATGTTCGTCATATTGTGGTGGATTTACCTGCTGATATTCGCACTAACAAGGATTATTGTAGTTTCTTTTTCTGCTGTTCATTTTTGTGTTATTTTAATTCTATAGTATAGTCTACTGTTATTGTAGTGTTACTCTGATGTTATTTTGGTCTTTTTATGCTTAGTTTATGTGTAATTGTTATTGTAGTGTTATTGTATTGTTATTGTAGTGTTACTGTAGTGTTACTGTAGTGTTCTTATTGTGTTACTGTAGTGTTATTGTTAAACATTTGGGTTGCTATTATTGTATTTTTCTTTTGTTAATGTAGTGTTACTCTGGTGGTAATTCTTTCCATTCAATTTGGTAGGATGTTCACGAACTTCTGTTGCTGAATGAGAGAGACTCTGAGCTTTTCTGCAAGCGTTACATGGACAGGATGAACCTAATCAAGTTGAAGATGCAGGCCATGTCTGAACAATCTAGTTTAAAGGACTCTAGTCAAGTATCCCCATCAGCTGCTAGTCAAGAGACGAGAACTATTGATGGTGTAGGCACCGAACAACTTGTTGCTACACCGTCTTTCTTCACCAATCATGTCATCAAGAAGGTTGATGAGCATGTTAATGAGATATTGACAATGCGTGAGAGCCGCGTAATTCGACCAATTGTTCCAATAAAAGCAAAAGATGTCTTTATCCAACCACCATCCTTTGATCTTTTTTCTAAATTCTACGAGGATTGTGTAAAGCTGTCGGATGTAGATCTGGATAGTGTCGAAAAAGAGAAAGCTCCACAGTCCCCTCTTATTGAAGACTATGTAAAGGAGCACACCACCGAAGAGTCACCGATTTCTCTAGAAGACATTTTGAGTAATGTTTTTTCTGATGTGGAAGTACATGAGAAAGAGGTACTAAAGGTTGTGTCTATCACGAAGGTGTGGATGTGGAGGATGGGAAAGAGGACGCAAATGCTGGTGGGAAAGAGGATGGGAAAGAGGTAGAGAAAGATGATGTGAAAGGGGATGCAAATGTTAACGGGAAAGAGGATGATATACTAGTAGACGATTATTTGGTTGATGTGGCTGGTGGGAATGATTTCTTTGACGTTGGTGACAATGTTGGTGCTGAAATAGTTAAGGATGACAAGGAGTCAAAAACTTTTACTGATGTGAGTGCACATGAACAGGATCATGATGATCTATTTGTTACTGCAGAAGACGCAGAAGCGGTGATGGCTGAAAGTGCTGATTTGCTGATAAATGCGGCAACTAGGGGAGATGGGGTGTTGGAGGATAGTAAAGATTTCCGTACCAGTTATTTGTTGCACTCAGAGTCAGACGAGGGGCTGATGCCTGTTGTGCCAAAAACGTTTGGTTGCAGTATTGACTGCGAGGAAGTGGATGAACATATGGTAGTGTTGTCTAAGACTATGATATCAGCAAAGCATGTTTTAAATCACATGCGAAGTCTTAGGAAACAAGCTGCAGACTACTGTTTCTTAGATGATTGTGATATTCCACTATCGTAAGACAACCTTTTTCTTCTTCTTTTTCAGCCAAATAAACAAGTTACATGTTTTATTGTCTTTTATATATTTTCCTCATCCAATTTTTTTTTCCTTTCAAGTGACAACATCGTCATTTGGGGCACTAACAATTATCTTACAAAAGAGGATATGGAAACGATGATTCCAGACAAAATAATAATGGTTGGCGTAATTGAATGGTGGTCATTGTTTCTGAATGATACTTGTATCACAGTAGATCTGAGCAGACTTTTCTTTGGCCTAGCTCAAATAGTTAGTTTTTGTATATAGAGTGTGGATAGTTTATTTATTTTTATTTTGTAGATCAACTCAAGTTTTTGTTTCACTTTTATTGTAGCAACCATTGGTTCGAATCTGTAGTCCCACCAAGGATGAGAAGACTCCTAAAAGTGTATTGGTGGATGAAGTTAAGTCCTCATTTCTTACTTGTATAAGGAACAACAAGAAACAATGTGATCTTAATTCTGATCTGGTATGTTTCTCTATTTTTTATTTGTTCTTCGTTTTGGACAGTTGAATTTTTAAGTAATTCTATGATCTAGATCATTTAGTATTAACATGGATGTTATAGTTGTGTTACTGTGGTGTTATTCTTTTGTTATTGCGGTGTTATTATGTTGTTAATGTGGTGTTACTGTGGGTATCACTGCAGGTGTTACTGTGGTGTTATTCTATTGTTATTGTGGTGTTATTATTTTCACAATTTTTATTTCTGTTTTGTTATTTTTGACAGTTCTCTAATTAATTTAATTTTAAAATATTTCTCAGATTTTTATCCCACTACACCTGGGTGACCACTTTACATGTTTGTGTATCAACTTTATCAAGCGTAAGGTTGATTATCTTGATAATGTATACAAAAAGCTTTTGTTTTATGGGAAGGATTCTGAGCTTGGCATGTATTGCCTTACTGTTGTAAGTAATTTACTATATTTTATTTTCAAAAAGATAAAGAATACAAGTAGTGATATTGTTCCTTATGGATGGTTGTTTTTGGTTTGTTTTGCAGTTAAACATAATGTCTGAATTCCTTGTTGAAAATGGAGTTCCCCGAGGGGCGGAGGTAAAAGATTATGAGATTGTTAACATCCCTTTTAGCTGGCAAACCAGTGACCATGTCAGCGTGGATTGTGGTGTATATATGGTGTTGCATATGCTCTTTTATCGAGGGTGTCCTTTTGACTGCAACTTGGGCAACTCTCATTCTAGAGACCTTTACCGATCTGAGATCACTGCCTTGTTGACGTTGGCTGATTTGAACGAGTGCCGGGATGACTTTTTAAACACTCTGCCCCAACTGGCCAACAAAAAGGAGGCAATGCTGAACAACCTTGTAGAGAAACGCCTTATTGAGCTTGAAGAATGTAGGCGGTCTCAAAAGGGTAAAAAACGTAAGTCCGCTGCCAGGAAGAAAACTTATTGTAAGAAGTTGAAAAAGTAGCAGTCTCCATCCGACTCTAGTGCCAAGACTACTGTCACCAGCACCTTTGAAGCATCCGCTTCCGTTAGTACACCTCCAGCCGGGCCTGTTAGCATTAAGGGCGACACCCCTAAGAGCTTAAAGTCGGTTTTGGGTAGCCGCAAAAGGGGGATGGCAGATGATGGGCTTGGTTTCTCCCTTGATTGCGGGAAAGAAGATAATCAGATACTTCTAGTATCGGTCTTCATGAGGAAAAACCAAAAATTGATCTCTAAGATGCTCAAGTTGCGGAAGCAAGTGGTGGACCTGTGTTTCCTGGATGATTTTGCGTTGTCACTAACGTACGTTTTCTTTTTGTTTTCTCTGTTTTCTTTTCCAAAAATCAGGCTTCTAGTGTTTCGGTATTGTTATTGTAGTGTTGTTGTATTGTTACTGTAGTGTTGTTGTACTGTTACCGTAGTGTTATTCTATTGTTATTATAGTGTTATTGTAGTGTTCTTATTCTATTTTATTCCCCATTTTCAGAGAGATTTTTGTGGCGTACAACGAAGGTGAAGGCTTGTTTTTGGACAGGAAGGATATTCTGTCAATACTTCCAGGTCTTTCAATGTCAACAAGAGTAGTGGAGTGTTGGTCTACTCTTTTGAATTCGTTGAAGTTTGAACAAAGATCAGAACCGAGCACGATGTTCTTTGGACTTCGTCATATGGTTAGCGTTTTGTGTTTTGTTAATCCATTTATTGCGTAGCTATTTAGTCGTCATTATTGGGTATTTATTTGAGGTGATGACGGTTACTTTATGATTCTCATTATGCTTTGCAGCAGGACATGATTTATTCTTTGTTAGATACCTATGACGCCTTAAGCCCTGATGATGAAACGACTAACAGGCTGTTCGCATCGTGGGATACTTTTATAAATTGCTGTTATGGAAAATGTCATCTGAACTCCGATCTTATCTTCGTGCCAATTTTTCTCAATGATCATTACGCATGTGTGTATATAAATTTCATCAATCAGTCCACAGATTTATTGGACAACATCCTTTACAAAGAAAACGACTATTCAGATATGTTTAAGGTGGCAGAGATTGTGGTCAGTGCTTTATAATTTTTATTGTTTCTTTTTGGTACTTTTTGTATGCTCATTATATTATGACCTTATCATTTTCTTATATCCTCTTATGTTCAGGGCAACCACATGGGTCTTTATTTAAGAATGAAAAACATCATCAAGGAAACAGACTGTGGAAATTGTGAAGTCCGTGATGTCAAGTTTGATTGGAAAAAGAAGGAGCCGAACGACGACGAGTCCGGCTATTTCATGCTCTATACCATGGATCAATATGAAGGAATTGAATTCAAGTCGGACCTTGGGGTGAAGGTTTCTCGTCGAAGCTACTGTGGTGAAATAGCTGCTTCTCTAATATTGGCGGATATGAATCAGTACAGGAATTTTGTGTATCACCCGGAAATGTACCCTATTTTTCTAGTGAAAATATTTTACGGATACTTTTCAGCAAATTTAAGTTTTAATATAGAAGTTTATGTTCCGAGTCGAATTTAGAATTCCGAGTTCGTATTTGGAATTTCCGCGAGATTCCATGAGAATCCCGTCTTAAGGCGAGATTGACTTTTCTTGACTTTTGAGCCGCCTTTGACTTTCGTTGACTTTTCCGACTCACCCTTTATTTATACTCCCTCCTAACCTTAACCTAATTCATTTCAACACAAACCAAAACCATTTCTTCTTCCTTAAGCAACCAAAACCTTGCCTCCATTTTTGATCCGTCTTAGATTTGTCGCTACTCCTTCGTTACTCGCTCAAATTCATGCTTCCTCTATCCGTATTGGTAATAAAATTACCGTCTTTCATGCTTTTTAAATTATACGTCTTTCTCAAGGTGAATGATATTCATCTTTTATTATCTAATTGTATGTAGGTGGAGACTAGGAAGGTTTAGAAACCGTTTAAAGACGCGAAAAGGTAACGGTGAACGGTTACTCGATATCATTTACGTGTTTTATGTGTTTTC
>JAIUZE010024067.1:0-13822 GCA_022085475.1 Heliosperma pusillum | reverse complement strand
CTTGGTTTGTCTGTCGAGTCTCAATCTTATCAATCTTATACCGCTAACGGTGAGATGCAAGCCCTAGTGAGCGTATTCGATTGCCTAAGAGTGTCTTTCCCGAGTCTTTAAATATCATGATGGATTCGGATTTGTGCCTCTTATGTTCTTATCATTATCTATAGAATTGCCTATCTATTCTTATTGTATCTCACATGTATATCTATATATGCATTCTTTACTTTTGTATTTCCTTATATGTACGTTAAAGGTGATATGGCTGGGAGAACCCGGAGTTACTCCCCACTGACTATGGCGTTCATGTTTTTCATGGATGAACAGGTTGCTTGCATGGTTGACTTTTTGGCTACGATGTTTTGGGGTTCGGGTGTGAGCTAGCGGGCGTTGTCCCTGGAAGTTTCACCTCTAGACGATTTTTGCTAGTTTTGCTAAACACTTGTTCTTTGTTAACATTTTAAGAGACCCCGTCTCTTTGTTGTATTTCCTTACTTAGTTGTAATATTTGGACACTCCTCGTTTATTTAAACTTGCATGTATAAAAGTTTTTAAAATACCGTATTTCCGCATATCTTTTCACATGCTTGTATGTTTTATCTTTCCGCATTCGCGAGGGTTGTCACATTCTCTCTCTTCAATCCTTACAAAAAACCAAAAAAACAACAAACAAAAACCACCCACCAAACACCACACATCGGACACCTTCACCCAATACCGCCACCTCCTCCTCCCCGCCTTTCTTCTTCCGCGCGCCGCCCTCACCAGCCGGACCGCCACCGCTCCCCTACTCTCTTCGCCGTCCGCCTTCTTCCCCCAAACACCTCCACCGCTCTCCTCGCCGCCGCCTCTTCTCCACCGTCCACATCCTCCCTGCCTTCATCCTTCGCCGCCACCTGCTACACCACCGTCCTCTCCACTTTCGTCCTCCTCCCTGCCCGCCTTCTCTCCTCCACCGTCCTCCTCATCCCTTCCTTCCACCTCCTCCCTTCCCGCCTCCTTCCTCCGCCACCCTTGCTCTCAACTCTTCTCACGACACCTTTCACCCACCACTACCATATTCTTACATTTGAAAAAAAAAAAACACAAACTACCACCACCACCATTTAGATCTGAAAACCAAAAAAAAAAAAAATAAATAAATAAAACACAATTTTAGATATGAAAAAAAAGTAAAAAAGAAATAAGCACTACCATTTCAAATCTTATTTCTTATTTTTTCGTATTTGGTATGTTTTTTATTTTTATTTTAGATATCGTTTTTTTAGTGAATATTTTTCTTTCCTAGATCTACTTTTTTTTTTTCAGATTCCCTTTGTTTTTTTTTTTGATCTCGTTTTTTATTTCTTACGTTTTTTTTTTAAATCTCGTTTTTTTTTTGTTTTTTGGTCTCTTTTTTTTTGTGGATTTTGGTGGATTTTTTTTATTTTAGATCTCGTTCTTTATTTCTTTTTATTTTAGTTGGGTTTTTTTTCTCACCATTATGGACTAAAGTTACAAAAGTAAGGACTAAATTATACTATTTAAGAGTTTTATAATTAAAGTTACATTATTAAGGGACTAAAGTTACATTATTAAGGACTAAAGTAACATTATTAAGGACTGAAGTTAAATTATTATGGACTGAAGTTACATTGTTAAGTTCTAAAGTTACACTGAAAAAAGACTAAAGTCACCAAAATATGTCTTAAAAATGTGAATTAATATATTAAATAACATTTTAGTATAAAGTTTCACTATAAATTATTAAAGTTACACAATTAATAATTGAAGTTTTACTAATACGGGTTAAAGTTATACTCGTAAAAATGATAAAATTAAATCATATTTTGACTTAAAGTTACACAAATAAGGGTTGAAGTTGTACTTATAATGACTGAAGTGACAACTATAAAAAGATTAAAATCATATAAATTTGTCTTAAAATTACATAAATTTAAATTTATATAATCGAAATCACATTTTAGTTTAAAGTTAAACAAATAATGGTTGAAGTTTCACTCTTAATGATTAAAATTACATTTATAAAAAGTCTAAAATCATACAAACTTTTTTTTAAGTTACATAAATTTAAATTTATATAGTTGAAATTACATCTTAGTTTGAAGTTACACAAATGATGGTTGAAGTTACACTCGTAAAGACTAAAGTTAAACTTATAAAAAGAATAAAATCACATAAAATTCTCTTTAAGTTACATAAAGTTAAATTTATATAGTCGAAATCAAATTTGGTTTAAAGTTACCCAAAGAAAGGTTGAAGTTACACTCCAAATGACTGAAGTTATACTTATAAAAAGGCTAAAATCACATAAACGTGTTTTAAAGTTACATAAATTCAAATTTATAAAGTCAAAATAATATTTAAGCTTAAAGTTACAAAAATTATTATTGAAGTTACACTCGAAATGTAGGTGGAAGTCATTAAAACTCACTCATTTTTTTCTAATCTTGTCCCTTCATTTTGTTATAATCTTGTCCATTCATTTTTCTTTTAATCTTAGCCCTCCATCTTGTTCTAATCTTGTCCATCCATCATCTTCATCCAAAGGCCAAGATTAGGACTCATGGACTCAAAAAAGAAGGTGGACTCATTATAACTTGCTAGAGCTCAATTCTTTTGAGTCCATCATTTTTATAGAGTCCTTGAGTCATCATCCTAGCCATTGGATGAGGGAGATGGATGGATGAGATTGTAGATTAAAAATCACACTTATCACTAATTAATTACCTATGCACTAATTAATTAAATTTCTCTCTATAGCCTTTAATTAATCACTTTTGAGTTGTTAAAATTTATGAGTGTAACTTTGATACTCACGAGTGTAACTCTAATGTTTTAGAGTGTAACTTTAACTTTTTAAGGCGGTTTGTCTATAAAAATTTGAATTTAAACAATTTTAACACCTTACGAGTGTAACTTTGCTATTTTTCGAGTGTAACTCTTATATTTTTTAGCGTAACTTTAACTTTTAAAGGCGGTTTTGTATATAAAAATTTCAAGATATATAATTTTAACATTTTACGAGTGTAACTTTGATGATTTTCGAGTGTAACTTTAGTTTTTTTACGGCGGTTTTGTATATAAAAATTTGAATTTATATAACTTTTAACAATTTACGAGTGTAACTTTGATGATTTTCAAATGTAACTTTAAATTTTTTAAGACAGTTTTGTACTTATAAATTTGAATTTATAAAATTCTAACATTTTACGAGTGTAACTCTAACATTTTACGAGTGTAACTTTAGTAATTTTAGGTCATTTTGGGTAACAAAAATTGAATTTATGTAATTTACTACAAGTTTTTAAGTATAAAATACTTTTTGAATGTAACTTTAATGCATTAAAAGTGTGACTTTAGTATTTTAAGTATAACTTTAATCATTTATGATTGTCACTTTAGTCCTTTATGAATGTAACTTTAGTCTTTTATGAGTGTAACTTTAGTCCGATCACCAACAAACACCACCACTGTCCTGTACCACCAACCCACACACATAAAAAGGTAAATCTGATGAAAAAGAAAAAAATGAAAACCAGATCATTTGACGAGTGTAACTTTAATACTGTACGAGTGTAACTTTATAAAAAAAAAAAAAAAAAAAAACTGAAACCACCATAAAAACACGACGAGTTTTTTAAGACAAGATTTGAATGAAAAAATATAACAGTAAATCTAAAAAGAACTAGATCTGAATACGAAAAAAAAAAAAATTAAGATCACTTTTATACAAAAATGTAGATCTGACACCAAAAGTGTAACTTTTAAGATCAATTATTATACAAAAGTGATCTAACTTTAATATGAAAAAATGTGTTACTTTAATATGAAAAAATGTGTTACTTTAATATACGATATATGTGACTTTAATAAATAAGGTATGTAACTTTAATATGGAACTTGTGTTACTTTAATATACAATATGTGTGACTTTTTCAGATCTAAGAAAAAAAACAAAAGAAAACTTCTTAGGTTATTTTTGTGTTACTTTAATTGACCATATATGTGACTTTAATAAATAAAATGTTTAACTTTAATAGACAATTTGTGTTACTTTAATAGACGTTATTGATATTTGACACCTCTTTATCATATTTGAAAAAACAAATATAAAAATAAAGGATAGAAAATGAAAGACACCCGCTCTCACACATAAGTTAACCAAAAGGATAAAAAATAAAGGATAAAAAAATATACAAATTTAACCAAAAAAAAGGAAAAAAAGAAAGACACACATAATTTGAAAATCTAACAAAAAAGAATAGACCACTCTCACTACCAACCCAGCCCCTCACGACCGCCCCCTCAGCCCACCACCAGCAGCCTCACCCTTCTTCAACCGTCACCAACCCAAATCTGTAAAAACCCCACTAACGCCAACAACCACCAAACGACCCGACAACAACCACCCAATACAAACCCAACCCAGATCTATAAAAAAGAAGAAAAAAAAAGAAATAAGAAGAGACGTCGACAGAAGAAGGAGGGAGGCGGCGAACGGAGGAGGGAGGCGGCGAACGGAGGAGAGGAGGCCACGGTGGTGTAAGACCAGATCTAGAAAAAAATACAAAAAAAAAAAGAAGAAAGGGAGAGGAGGTCGTGGTGGTGGAGGAAGGTTGGTGGAAGGGAGGCCGCGGTGGTGGAGGGCGGTTGGTGGAAGGGAGGCGAACGGTGGTGGAGGCCGGTTGGTAGAGGCCGGTTGGTGGAGGGAATGCCAGAGTTATTTTTGTGGGGTGGTAGGTGGGTGTTGGTGTTGGTGTTGGTGGGTGGAATGGAGGATGAGTGATTTATTTGGGATTTTGAATTTATTAAGTTTTTAGAGAGATGAGTGGATGAAAATTATGTGAGATGAGAGAGAAGTAATTGTGAGATAAAGTTTATATATTGAATTAGTGGGAATTAGTGATTAATTAGTGAAAGGTAGAGAGAAGGTGATATTAATTACCCTTTTGGAGTATTAATCTCAACCATCCATCTCTCTTATCCAGTGGCTCTAAAGATGACTTAAGGACTCTAAGGAACATGGTGGACTTAATAGATCTTTCCTATATATATATATATATATATATATAGAATAAGGATCAATATGAGTCCACCCCAAAAAGAGTGCGTCCAAAGTCCGATTTGAGGCCAGGGGAGATGGGAGAGGATGGGGGGAGGAAAACACAAAATTTGTCATTATGAATGGGTTTAACCCACTTTCTCTCACTATCTCACTAATTAAATCACTAATACCTACACCCTCTAATTCATTTCTCACCCAATTCATTTCTCACACAATTACTCTCTCTCTAAAATTTCCTCCTCCTTCTCTCTATAATTTCATCCTCTCTAAACCCACTCCCATAACCTCCCTCATTTTCATTCATCTTCTTCACTTCCGGCATCACCAACCACCGCCAGCCACCGCCAACCACCGCAACCCACCACCGGCCGCCGGCCAAATTCAAAAAAAAAAAAAAAACTGAAAAAAACTAGATCTAATCTCCACCCTCCACCGTCTGCCGCCCCTGCTCCTCTCTCCTTCCCGCCGTCTTCCGCCACTCCTCCTTCCTCCTCCCTCCGCTCCCTCCCTCCCTCTAAAAATACCCACTTCCCTTCTCCTTGCCGCCTCCTCCTCGCCACCACCTCCTCCTCACCTCTCTTTTTTAAAGCTGAAAAACAAACCACGCACTACTAGATCTACCCCACCACCACCACCACCACCAAAGAGACTAACAAAAAAAAATATCACCACAACCCTCCCCCACCCACGACACACCACCGGACACCAGTTCCACCGCCTGCCCGCATCCGTCGGCCACCACCCCGATGCCACCACTCCCTAATTGCTTGACCCACCACCACTTACCACCCTTACCAACCACAAAAAATGTAAAATGAAAAAAAAAGAAGAAAAAAGTTGTAGATCTACACCACCAACCTCCATATCTACCTCCTCTGTCGCAGGTCGCATGTCGGTGGTGTCGTGGAGGGGGTGGGCTGTCGCGGGGGGGGGGGGTCAGAGGAGGGGGTGGTCTGTCGCGGTAGGGTGGGGTCAGAGGAGGGTGTCGGGGTGGGTTGGTAGTGGAGGCGACGAAAGAGAAGGTGGGGATGAAGTGGAGGACGGTGGTGGTAGCGTGGATGGGGTGGTGGAAGGTCGTGGGTCGTGGGTAGTGGGTGGTGGGTGGTGGGTGGTGGGTGGTTTTGAGGTTTCAGATCTTGTTTTTGTTTTCTTTTTCCTCCACATTGTGATCTATTAAAAATAATTACCCTATTAAAAGAACTAAAGTTATACTTTCAATCTATTAAAGTTACACTTTTAATTAACTAAAGTTACATTTTCAACGGACTAAAGTTACATTCTCAATATACTAAAGTTTCACTATTAATTATTAATGTTATAATCGTAAAACGTTAAATTACACTATAAATGACTAAAGTTTCACTATCAATATAATAAAGTTACATTCTGAGAAGCTTAGAGTTACACTTCAAATTATTTAAATTTTCAAAAATCAAAAATAAGACGACATAAAATTACTTAGTAAATAAAATTCCTTTATTTTGGATTAAAGTTACACTTCTAAAAGGTTTAAATTACACTACAAAAATATGGAAAAATGTCGAGAACTTATCTTAAAATCACTTCTTAGTATAAAATTACACTATTTTGGATTAAAGTTACACTTATAAAAGGTTAAAGTTACACTATAAAAATACGTAAAATGTCAAAAACTTGTCTTAAAAGCATTTTTTAGTATAAAATTATACTATTTTGGATTAAAGTTACACTCGTAAAAGATCAAAGTTACACTCTAAAAGTACGTAAAATGTCGAGAACTTGTCTTAAAAGCATTTTTTAGTATAAAGTTACACTATTTTGGAGTAAAGTTACACTTGTAAAAGAATAGAGTTACACTCTAAAAATACGTAAAATGTCAAAAACTTGTGTCAAAATCACTTTTTTAGTATAAGGTTACATTTTTCTGGATTAAAGTTACACTTGTAAAAGGCTAAAGTTACACTCTGAAAATACGTAAAAAGTCAAAATCTTGTCGTAAAATCAATTTTTAGTATAAGATTACACTTTATTGAATTAAAGTTACACTTGTAAAAGACTAAAGTTACACTCCAAAAATACGTAAAATGTCGAGAACTTGTCTTAAAAATCATTTTTTAGTATAAAATTACACTATTTTGGAGTAAAGTTACACTTGTAAAAGAATAGAGTTACACTATAAAATTACGTAAAATGTGAAGAACTTGTCTCAAAATCACTTTTTAGTATAAGGTTACACTTTTTTGAATTAAAGTTACACTTGTAAAAGGCTAAAGTTACACTCTGAAAATACGTAAAAAGTACAAATCTTGTCGTAAAATCAATTTTTAGTATAAGGTTACACTTTTTTGAATTAAAGTTACACTTGTAAAAGGCTAAAGTTACACTCTAAAAATACGTAAAATGTCAAAATCTTGTCGTAAAATCAATTTTTAGTATAAGGTTACACTTTTTTGAATTAAAGTTACACTTGTAAAAGGTTAAAGTTACACTCTGAAAATACGTAAAATGTCAAAATCTTGTCGTAAAATTAATTTTTAGTATAAGGTTACACTTTTTTGGATTAAAGTTACACTCGTAAAAGATCAAAGTTACACTTGTGAAACTGCACACTAGTAAAAAAACAAAAGTTACCCTTGAAAAAAAAGTTAAACCCTAAAATTGCTAAAATGTTATCAACTTTAAGCTAGAGAGAGAAAGAAGATTCATTAGTGTATAAGTAATGGATTAGTGTAATGGTTACTTTTTGCTTCTAATCTCAACCACCCACATTGAAAGATCTAAGGGCTCATAAGAGGACTTATGGACTCAAAAGATATGATGGACTCATTTGAACCTTTCTCTCTATATATATATATATATATATATATATATATATAGAGAGAGAGGCAAGATCCGGTAAGTCCACCTAAATATTTGAGTCCGTGAGTCCAGTTATACAATATCACAAAATATACAAAACAATATCACTGGTTATACTAAACAATATCACGAAAAAAAACAGCACAAAAGGGTTAAAAATATTTTATGTCATACTACTCGCCGTTGACGACCACTACCCACCCACCAATACCGATGACAATCCAAGCATATAGATGACACAAACAAACATTTATCCACCATTGCCATCACCCATTATTTATCCAATGTTTTATTTACAATCTCCATATTCCTCCACCCATACACATTATTCCTACTCGGAGCTCACACCACCACCAATCACAATAAAAAATTTAAATGTCATCGCTAAATTAGGGGTCTCGTCGTTGGTTATGAAGAAGAATGTCGGAGGCAATGCTAAGTAGAAAAGAATTAGGATAAAAGAAGCTATGTACAATAAACTCTTGTGAAACGCCGATAATAATGACTTTCCGGCATGCAAGGGCGAGAAAATGATGGTGTTTGTTGGAGCTTCGATACCGCAATGAATTGGTGTGAAAAAAGTATGCAAAAAAACGTTAGTAATAGTGGGCGAAATTTATGTTCAGTGGTGTGATATTGTATAGTATAACCCGTGATACTGTTTAGTATAACTTGTGATATTGTATCCTGGACTCACGGACTCAAAAAGATAGGGTGGACTCACACGATCCTAATTCTATATATATATATATAATTGGGATCCGGTGAGAACCACTAAGATAATGAGAACCGTGAGAACTCCGCCTTACAAAATTTATTTTTTAAAACTAATGAAATATTTGGATTCGGCGTATAATATTATGGCTAGATAACATATTTATTGGCCGAAAATTTATAAGCTATTAACGGAAATCGAGACAAAATAAATTTTACTCTTTTTAATGCACCTAGTAGTCAATTTCATGTATCTAACAATTTTCATGCACTTAGTACTCATTTTCATGCATCTAGAGCTAGTTATTTTCATGCACCTAGTAATTGTTTTCATGCATGTAACAATTTACATGCACTTAGTGCTCGTTTTCATTCATTTAGAGTAGTTTTAGTTTACATAGTTGAGTTTATGTACATTAAGTACATATTTTTTTTAATATAATCAATAAGTTTTGTTTATTTATTGATAATATTTTGATTGAATAAACTAAACTAATTGTAAATGGTCCATAAAAACTTTCGAAACAAGATTTGATGGAGATTTAGTGAGAGTTCTCACGGTTCTCATTATGTTAGTGGTTCTCACCGGATCCTAGCCCTATATATATATATATATATATATATATATATATATATATATAAAGAGAGAGAGAGAGAGGATCATGTAAGTTCTCTTAGAAAAGGTGAGTCCATAAGTCCTCTTATAGGCCATTGGATCTTGAGGATGTATGGCTGAGATTGATGCTCCTAAAAAAGGATTAATGGGCTAATTTTCCACTCTCTCTCATCTTTACTAATTAACCACTAATTAAACTATTAATACCCCTTTCTCTCACTCACTTCCCACACAATTCATTCATTCAAAACACTCTTCCTTCTCTCTAAATTTTCCTCCTTCTCTCTATAACTATTTCCCTCACTTTCTCTCTTTCACTCCTCCGCCCTCCGACCACCTCCGGCCACTCCGGCCACCATGAAAAAAAAAATATAGAAATACGAAAAAAAATCTCATCTCCGTCCGTCCGTCTTCCTCCTCATCTCTCCGTCCGTTTCCGTCCATCCGCCTCGCCTCCGTCCGTTTCCGTCCCTCACTTTCTCTTTTTTTTTTCTTTTTTTTTTCACCCTCCCTCCTCTCCTCTGTGTGCCGCCTACCTCCACCTTATGCCATTTTCTCCTTCCTTCCCCGACCCCAGATCTGAAACAAACAACCACCACCCCCAGCCTGTTGTGGTTGTTATCGGGGTTTTTGGTGGTTGTTGTTGTTGTTGTTGTTGTTGTTTGTTTTAGATCTGAGGTCGGGGCGGTCGTGGGGCGTAGGGGCGGTCGTGGATAGGTGGTGGTGAGAGCCGGTCTGGGGCTGGAGTAGGGGCGGTCGTGGGTGGTTGTTGTTTGTTTTTTTTTTTTTTTTTTTAAAATTTTCAAGATCTATTTGTTTTTGTTAAAGTTACACAATAAATAACTAAAGTTATCACTTTTTTAAAAATTAGATCTCGTTTTATTTTTGTGTTATGTTATTTTTTCTCTTTTATTTTTTTTATTTAGATCTCGTTTTTATATTTCAAATTGTTTGTGTTTGTTACTTTTTCAGATATAAAAAACCAACATTTTTTGTGGTTAGTGATGTTGTTTCACTGAAATTACACATATAATGACTGAAGTTACACTTTTAGTAACTGAAGTTACACTGGCTGAAGTTACACATAAAATGACTGAAATTACCCATAAAATGACTGAAGTTACACATAAAATGACTTAACTTACACATAAAATGACTGAAGTTACACATTTCTTTTTATGTTTTTTTGTTTTTTTTTTCAAATTTGTCAAGTTTTTATTTATTTATTTTAGATCTCGTTATTTTTATGGTGTTTTTATATCCAGATCTAAAGTTACACTATTTTAAACTAAAGTTACACAATTAAGAATTACATAACTGAAGTTACTTAGGTTTGGACTGAAGTTACTAGGGTTTGGAATGAAGTTACTTGGGTTTGGACTGAAGTTACTTAGCTTTGGACTGAAGTTACACTAACTTGGACTGAAGTTACACTACGAAAGATTAAAACTTAAAGTTACATTATAAATGACTAAAGTTACACAATTAATAATTGAGTTTCACTAATAAATGATGATGTTACCCTCATACAAATATTAAAATTAAATCATATATTGGGTTAAAGTTACAGAAATAAGGTTTGAAGTTACACTCGTAATGACTGAAGTTACACTTATAAAAAGGGTAAAATTAAATAAATTTTTCTTAAAGTTACATAAACTCAAATTTATACGGTCGAAATCACATTTTGGTTGAAAGTGACACAAATAAGGGCTGAAGTTACACTCGTAATGACTGAAGTTACACTCATAAAAAGGCTAAAATCACATAAACTTGTCTTGAAGTTTCATAAATTCAAATTTATGTAGTCGAAATCAAATTTTAGTTTGAAGTGACACAAATAAGGGCTGAAGTTACACTCGTAATGACTGAAGTTACACTCATAAAAAGGCTAAAATTACATAAACTTGTCTTGAAGTTTCATAAATTCAATTTTATGTAGTCGAAATCAAATTTTAGTTTGAAGTGACACAAATAAGGGCTGAAGTTACACTCGTAATGACTGAAGTTACACTCATAAAAAGGCTAACATCACACAAACTTATCTTAAAGTTTCATAAATTCAAATTTATGTTGTCGAAATCACATTTTAGTTTGAAGTTACAAAAATAATGGTTGAAGTGACACTCGTAATGACTGAAGTTACACTTATAAAAAATGCTAAAATCACATAAACTTGTCTTAAAGTTTCATAAATTCAAATTTATGTAGTCGAAATCACATTTTAGTTTGAAGTTACATAAATAATGGTTGAAGTTACAGTCGTAATGACTGAAGTTACACTCATAAAAAGTCTAAAATCACATATACTTGTCTTGAAGTTTCATAAATTCAAATTTATAAAGTCGAAATCACATTTTAGTTTGAAGTTACATAAATAGGGGCTGAAGTTACAGTCATAAATCTCAGAAATTCAAAAGTGCTCAAAAGTGATTAACTAAAGGCTAGAGATAGAAAGTTAATTAATTAGTGTATAGGTAAATGATTAGTGTTAAGTGTATTTTTGTCTCTACAATCTCATCCATCCATCTCTCTCATCCAATGGCTAGGACGAGGACTCATGGACTCAAAAAAAGGGTGGACTCAACAAGAACCTATATATATATATATATATATAGAAAGGATCAAGAGAGTCCATCCCAAAAGAGTGAGTCCATGAGTCCTCATCTAAGTCCTTGAATCAAATGGATGAGGGGCTGAGATTAAAACAAAATGGATGACCAAGATTATGAGGCACACCCAATCCAATCCCTTTAAACCCTTATATAAATACCCATCCATCCATCAATTTCTCTCATTTTTACATCCAACCACTCTCTCTCTACCTCCCTTCTCTCTCTACAATCCTCTAAAAAAACTCACAAAAAAACCCTAAAAAAGACTCATCCCCACCGCCCTCCTCACTCACCCGCCGCCACTCCTCCTCACCCACCGGCAACACTCCACCGCCACTACCACCGGTGACCTCTACTACCACCACTACCGTCACTCCCTGCTTCTCCCCTCCCGCCGACCACACAGCACCCGCCGCCTCAACCCCACCGCCACCCTCCCCTGCCACCTCCCATCTCCACCGTCCGACACCTTACCCTCACCGGCCACTCCTACCGGCCATCGTCCTTCTCCTTCTATTTCCGCGCACCGGCCCCTCCCGCCGCAACCTCCTCTCTGTCCTGCTCCTCCTGCCGTCCTCCCTCCGCCGCCTGCCGTCCTTCCTCTGCCGCCTGCCATCCTCCCTCCTAGCTCTTATTTTTTTCATATATTTTCTTAGATCTACTTTTCTTATATCCTTTTTTATTTCAGATTGTGTTTTTTTTTATTGGTGGTTTTTAAGTAACATTATTATGAACTAAAGTGACACATTTATGGACTAAAGTGACACATTCCAAATTTTGTTGATGGTGATTTTTTCTTTATTTATTTTCTCTCAAATCTTATTTTTTTGTTATGTTTTTTTTAAGATATTGTTTTAATTTTTCAAATATATGTTATTTTTAGATCTCCCTTTTTATTTTTTAAATTTATGTTGTTTGTTACTTTTTTATTTTTCAGATCTCAAAACTATCCTCTTTTCTTTTTTTTTTAATTTTTCGCGTTCATGTTTTTCATGGCTGAACAGGTTGCTTGATTGGATGGCTTTTTGCTTGTGATATTTTGGGTTCGGGTGTGAGCTAGCGGGCGTCGTCCCTGGATAAAACACCTCTAGACGTTGTTTAGCTAGTTGCTAATTACTTTGTTGTTGGATAACATTTTGAGAGACTACGTCTCTTGTTGTAGTATTTCATACTTTGGTTTGTAATATTTGACACTCCTCGTATTTTCTATTTGCATGTAAAAAGTTTTAAAAACACCGTATTTCCGCTATTTAAATCACATGCTTGTTATGTTTTATTTCCGCATTCGCGAGGGTTGTCACATCTCCCCAGCAGTAAGCCATCATAACTTGCTTGAATTCCTTCTTGGTTTTGTCTCGTTGATTTTTGTCTTTGATTTTCTTCCATGTGGGGCAATCCTTGATCATGTGATCATTATCCCCACATTTGAAGCAACCACGACTTGAAAGAGACCCTTTTGACTCAATTGGCTTCTTGTAAGATTTGTTAGTGTTATTGTTAAACGTTTTCCCTTGTGGTTTATTAAAGAAATTTTTCTTAAAACGTCTAGCAAATAACACTGTTTCATCTTCAAGATCCGAATCTTGTCTTTCACTAGATTCGGCTTGTAAAGCCACTTTCTTGCTATTACTATCGTTTGCCTCATCCTCATCAAAAGTAATCTCGTGAGCCATTAGGGTTCCGAGTAGCTCTTGGTAAGATAGGTTAGATAGATCTTTACATTCCTCAATTACCGTCACCTTAGGTCTCCATCGTTTAGATAGACTTCTAAGGATCTTCCTGGCAATTTCCTCGGAGTCAAAAGTTTTTCCAAGATTTTTCAATTCATTAATGATGCTAGAGAAGCGAGTTGACATGCTGTCAAGCGATTCATTTTGTTCCATTGAGAACAGTTCGTATTTTCGCATCAATAATGCAATACGTTGCTTTTTGACAACAGTTGTCCCCTCATAGGCTAACTCTAGACCATCCCATATT
>JAIUZE010024066.1:0-27732 GCA_022085475.1 Heliosperma pusillum | reverse complement strand
ACCACCACCCTTTTCCGGCCACCACCAAAACAACAACCCCAAATTCCAAATTAATGCTAACATGTTTTTAAGTAACAACATCCATTTTTAAACATCCAAAACAACCATCAATCATACAAAAATCATGATTATGAAGAAACCATAAAAATTTGTCAAGAACACTAACATGTTTATAAATTCATACAACATAATAAAATTAACAACTTATCATGTTACTAACTAAAAATCATAAAATCATAATAATATGAACACAACTAAAGATGAACCAAAAACTAAAGAAAACAAAAGCTAAAGGCTATGTTACTAACTAAAATCCATGAATCATAATAATATGAACCAAAACTAAAGAAATAAAAGCTATGTAACATATATCCGTCGAGTAACTCGGAATCGTTACCTTAGCTAGAAAAATCAATTAGCACCAAAATAAGAAGTATAAACTAAGAAACCCGTCTACTAATCTTCACCCAAAATATACGAGTCTCCAAACTCGTCTTCAAAATCTTCCCCTATAAGACATGACAAGAAAAACATTATTAGAACTTAAACTTGATTTTCCATAATTAAATGTTGAAAACGATTTTGACGGAATTGAAAATAAACCGTACTAGAAGATGGAGAGCGAAGAGGAGATTCTAGAAATATAAGTTAGGACGGATTTAGATAAGAAATGAAGGTTTTATGAGGATTTTGCTCAAGAACGACGAAGAACGAATGAAGAACGCTCAAGAACACTCAAGAACGATTAAAGAAAACGATATTTTGATCTTAATTTGATTTGTTGTAAAATGAAAAGTTGTTAGTGAGTATGTGGTGAGTGAGGGCCGTGTAAATATAGAGGAATTAGGAAGTCGGATTTTGAAATTGTTGTTACGGAATTGACTCGCGTTTAATAATTCTATTACGGTAATCGATTAAATATAATTAGCGATTAAGTTAATTGAACTAAATATCAAGATATTATGTTATTATAATGAAAAGAAAGGAAAATATCAAGGTGAAAGAGAGGACAAAGGAGACGTGTGAAATGGTGAGAAATCGGGTATGTTTTTAAGCGATTTGCGGAGTTTAAATTGACAGACCGATAAAGTTACAAATATCTTAGATATTTTTATTAGTTTAATAATATTAATTAAAAGATCTAATATGAGTGGAAAAAAAGTGACATGGCGCGTGTGACTCATGTCAAAGTCGGGTTTCGGGACTTAAGTTGACCCGGGAATAGTTAAATGACGTTCGGTTAAAACCGTAAAAGTTATTCTTTAAATTCAGAATAAATTCAAAATAATGATATTAAATTACGATAAATTCCGATAAATCTTAATAAAAATAAATTAAATTTATTATTTTTCAAATATAATTTCGGTCTTTAAAATTACGAGGCGAGTCGGGAAAAGTCAACAAAAGTCAAAGTTGACTAAAAAGTCAAGAAAAGTCAATGATGACTTAAAAGTCAAGAAAAGTAAATGACGACTTAAAAGTCAAGAAAAGTCAATGACGACTTTTAAAAAGTCAAGAAAAGTCAAAGACGACTTAAAAGTCAAGAAAAGTCAAAGATGACGAAAAACGGTCTTTTCATGAAATCTCTCAGAAATTCCAAATACGAACGCGGAATTTCAAAATACGACTCGAAACAATAAATTCTATTTTAAAAACTTAAGTCTACTGAAAAGTGTTAGTAAATATTTTCCCTAGAAAAATAGGGTATATTTCGGGTTGTTACAGCTACGTTCTAATAATCGATATAAGATTATTATTATAAGCTTCTGTGAACGTAGTTCGAGTGGGTGATCGGCTATAGAACGCATGCGGGACTTTGGTTACTCTCACTTAACCATTTTACACCGACTTGCATTTGGTCAAATTTCATCAACAATTCTCTTCGTTTAGAATCGTCGGATGTTTCACTAGGCCAACAGCGAAGTTGATGTTTTCGTTGTAAGCCACTATAGATATATTTAGGATCATGTCCGTCTTTGGGACTATGCGGTAGCACAAGGTCCCCAAAATTTTGGGCAAAATGCCTTCTCAAGTAATTATATATTTGTCAATTGAATTCAAAATGCCTTCCCATTAAGTTGAATTTCATAATGTATCATTTTTGTACGTAAGATATCATATTGTCATTATGTCATACTACTATTTGTTTTATTTGATGTATTGTCTACTTTAGAAGGATTGTGATACTACGACTAGTATAATCTTCCTTATTCATTTCATTGCATGTATAGCTTTCAATTTTTTATTCATTATGCTAAGATGAATTTTATACTATGACAAAAAAACAAAAATTTGCTAGTTTATTATAAAACTTATTGCATTTGTGGATGCCCATAGGTCATACAATGAATGTCTTTCAATGTCCTTCAATGTAGGATGCTTCTAGATTAGTCTTTCTAGTGTCCTATGCCATAACCCCCATTGCATTCTTTGTATATATACCCCATTCTAGTAATGAGAAAGATACACATCTCTATTACATCTCTACAATATTATAACACGTTATCAGCACGATTGCACGTTAATAAAGAAAAAGGAATAGGTCGATTCTTTCACTAATTTATCTCAATTCTTATCAAAAGTAAGGTAAGTCCTCATTTAGTACTACAATTTGTGTATCATATTTATATATTACTACAATTTGTATATCATATATTACTACAAATTTTATATTGTATATGCATAAATTGGTCTGTTTCTAGTTATCATAAAATATTGCTTCTACAATATTAAAAATAAAAGTTACGCTTGTGTCACACGTTTATGGGAAAACATCTACGTATATGTTTTACATATAATATACAAGTTTTTTTTGATTTATAGGAGGGCATTATTAGTCTATTAATTTTGTTGAGTGATCTTATTCAATTTTGTTTGGTTGTTGGTTGTTGGTTATTAAACGAATATAAAATCATATATACTTGACATATAAATGATAATTTGATTGGTATAAATATATCATTCCGTTATGTTATGGCTACAATTTTAATCTATGACTATTTTATTATTTTTATTTATCACTATGGATACATATTAGAGTTGTAGAGTAACCGTTTTCATAGTTTCACATGATTTTATGGATGTATATATTCTCTCATTCGCCTATTGCATCATAGTAATATGTTGTTTTTATTAAACATAGGACTTTAATCGTTAATCATGTTACTTATGGAGTTCGGAATATGTTATATCATATCTTATAATTTTATTTGATAAAATGTGAACTAACAAAATTAAATAAATTTGGCATATATGGGGGGTCTTTTACGATTTTGTTTTTTTTTTAATATTTGAAATAACTTAAAATAATTTATTCATATTATAACATTTTGAGTTGCGTTTTTGTTTTTATTATTTTTATTTTTATTTTTTTTTGTTAAAAATACATGAAGTTTTTTTTTCCGCAAAATAAAAGCAATTCTATGCCTAATATATTTGTAGTTTATTGTAATTGATGAGGACATTAATCTTATAAAATTATTGCCTACTACAAAAAATTAATATATTTTAGTTTGGTCTTGTAATCATTTTAGTCGTGAGTTATCATCTAATACAAATTTATTTTATCGTATAGTCATTATGTCAAACCTTACGAAACTCGAAATTGAAGCTCTTGACATTACCGGAGAAAACTATTTATCTTGGATGCTTGATGCTGAATTGCACCTTGATGCAAAAGCTCTTGGTGAAACAATTAAAGAAAACAACACTACATCGAGCCAAGAAAAGGCTAGGGCCATGATATTCCTTCGCCATCACCTCCATGAGGGCCTTAAAGTTGAATATTTGACTATTAAAGATTCGCAAGTGCTTTGGGAAAATCTAAAGGAGCGATACGACCACCAAAAAACGGTAATATTACCTAAGGCTCGTTTTGACTGGATGAATTTGAGATTGCAGGATTTTAAATCCGTAAGTGACTATAACTCAGCCATGTTTAAAATTACTTCACAACTAAAATTGTGTGGTGAGAAAATTACTGATGAAGAAATGTTAGAAAAGACTTATTCTAATTTTCACGCAAATAACGTTGTCCTGCAGACACAATATCGTGAAAAAGATTTCAAAAAATATTCTGATTTAATTTCTTGTCTTCTTATGGCTGAGCAAAATAATGAATTATTGATGAAAAACCATGAATCACGTCCAGCTGGTTCAACTCCATTCCCTGAAGCGAATGTTATAGCTCACAAAGACTATGCCAGAAGCATAGGTCGTGGGCGTGGTTTTAATCGTGGTCGTGGACATGGACGTGGTTATGGTTTAGGTCGAGGACGTGGGGGTTCATGTGGTGGTCCTTTAAAAAACTCATATTCCCATCATAAGAGGGAAAATAAAGATGAAAACAAAATTGAGAAAAATAGAAATGAAAATGTGACTAATATATGTTATCGATGTGGAGGAAAGGGTCATTAGTCTCATGTTTGCCGCACACCAAAGCATTTAGCTGATTTGTACCAGGAATCAATAAAGCGGAAAGGAAAGAAAGTGGAGACTAATTTAGATGGAGATGGCGATTTTGATACTGGAAATGCAACTCATTTGGAAGTTGCTGATTTTTTCAGCACCCCTGCATGGAATAATTAATCTTCGAGTCAAGATAGCATCACAAAAGAAATAATGATCTGTTTTATCGTTTTTATTTTAAGAACTTTATCCGTTTGTTTTTTTCAGGACATTTTAACAGTTTGTTTAAGATATTTTATTATTTTGTTTGTTTGAATAATTTTTTTTAACTGTTTAAGACATTTTTAGTTTGAAGTATTTTATATAAAGATAGGTTATTTTAATGAATGTTTTTATTTGATATATTTGTGACGCTTGTTTTATTTATTTGAAGCAAATGAATATCTCTCACGGTCAATTATATGGTGAAGAATTATGTCTTGCGGATAGTGCAACTACTCACAGTATATTCAAAAATAAGAAATATTTTTCCCACTTGATAATGAAAAGGGCAAATGTTACAACAATTTCAGGTAGTACAAATATTATTGAAGGCTCCGGAAGAGCAAATATATTGTTACCTTGGGGAACAAAAATTGAAATAATTGATGCACTATACTCACCTAATTAAGTCTCAAAGAAATTTGTTGAGTTTCAAAGATATCCGCAGCAATGGATATCATATTGAGACAACATGTGAGGGAAATGTTGAATTTCTTCAAATCACGAGTATAACCCAAGGCGTTAAGCAGATTAAGGAGAAGCTACCAACATTCTCTAGCGGATTGTACTACACAAATATTGTTATGATTGAAACAAATGTTACAGTAAACCCGAAGTTTACTAATAACTTTACAACTTGGCACGACCGGCTAGGCCATCCCGGTTCTACAATGATGCGAAGGATAATTGAAAATTCATGTGGCCATTCACTAAAGAGCCAAAATATTATACATAATAACTTTTCATGTTCTGCATGCTCACAAGGTAAATTGATTATATGACCATCACCAGCTAAAATTAATTATGAATCGATATCATTTCTTGAACGAATACAAGGGGATATTTGTGGCCCAATACACCCTTCAAGTGGACCATTTAGATATTTTATGGTTTTGATTGATGCATCAACAAGATGGTCTCACGTATGCTTATTATCAACTCGAAATCTGGCGTTTGCGAGACTACTTGCTCAATTAATAAAATTACGAGCGCATTTTTCGGATACACCTATAAAGAATATTCGTCTTGATAATGCTAGTGAATTTATTTCTCAAATTTTTAATGATTATTGCATGTCGATTGGGATAAATGTTGAACATCTCGTAGCTTATGTTCATACACAAAATGGTCTAGCTGAATCTTTAATCAAACGACTTCAACTCATTGCTAGACCATTACTTATGAGGTGTAAACTCCCGATTTCTGCTTGGGGACATGCTATTCTACATGGAGAATCACTTATTCGCATCAGGTCAACGAGTTATCATAAACTCTCCCCATCTCAATAAGTTCATGGTCAGGAACCAAATATTTCCCATCTTAGAGTTTTTGGTTGTGCGGTTTATGTACCAATAGCTCCACCACAACGCACAAAAATGGGTACCAAAGAAGGTTGGGGATATATGTTGGATTTGATTCCCCATCTATAATCAAATATCTTGAGCCAACCACAGGGGATAAATTTAGGGCTCGTTTTGCAGATTGTCATTTTAACAAGTCTGTTTTCCCAAGTTTAGGAGGAGATGACAAACAGTTGGAAAAGGAAATTAAATGGAATGAATTATCATTATCTCATCTTGATCCTCGTACTAAACAATGTGAACTTGACGTTCAAAAGATAATTCATTTACAAAGCTTAGCTAATCAATTGCCAGATGCTTTTACTGACCCAAAAAGAGTGACTAAGTCACACATTCCAGCTGTAAATGCCCCATTTAAAATTAAGATCCCAGAAGGACAAACTGGAATTGCCAGATTATATCATGTCTGGTATTACTTGGAACCGAAATAAAAGCGACGTCGATGATATTTTTGCATGCAATGTTGCATTAGATATAATGTAAAATGAAGAGGATCATGAACCTAAGTCTATTGAACAATTTAGACAAAGAGACGATTGGCCAAAATGGAAGGAAGCAATTGAATCAGAATTGAAATCTCTTGAAAGGAGAGAAGTATTTGGACCAGTAGTCCGTACACCTCAAGGTGTAAAACCAGTGGAATACAAATGGGTATTTGTGCGGAAAAGAAATGAATCGGGTAAAATTGTGAGATATAAAGCTCGATTAGTTGCATAAGGATTCTCACAAAGACCTGGTATTGATTATGAAGAGACTTATTCTCCCGTGTTGGATGCAACTACATTTAGATTTCTAATTAGTCTGGCAATTAGAGAGGGACTTGACTTACGTCTCATGGACGTAGTTACAGCTTATTTGTATGGCCCACTTGAAAATGATATTTACATGAAACTCCCAGAAAGTTTTAAGCTGCCGGAAGCAGAAAATTCGGGATCCCGAGAACATTATTCCATCAAGTTGAATCGATCCCTATATGGGTTAAAGCAATCTGGACGCATGTGGTATACTCGTCCAAGTGAACACCTATTGAGTCAAGGCTATAAAAATGATCCTATAAGCCCATGTATTTTCATAAAAAAAATCAGGATCGGGATTTGTTATCATTGCAGTATATGTTGACGATCTGAATATCATTGGGACTCCAGAAGAGATCTCTATGACAGTGGAATGTTTAAATAAAGAATTCGAAATAAAAGATCTTGGCAAAACCAAATTTTGTTTGGGACTACAAATTGAACATCTAAATGATGGAATTCTTGTACATCAAACAACATATACTGAGAAAGTGTTAAGCCAATTTTACATGGATAAAGCACATCCTTTAGGCAGTTCAATGATTGTGAGATCACTTGATGCAGATAAAGACCCTTTTCAACCTCGGAAAGATGATGAAGAGGTTCTTGGTCCTGAAGTACCATACCTAAGTGAAATAGGAGCATTGATGTATCCTGCTAGTCATACACGACCTGACATAGCATTTTCTGTGAATCTCTTGGCAAGATTTAGTTCATGTCCAACACGAAGGTACTGGAATGGCATTAAACATATACTCCGTTATCTCCAAGGTACGAAAGATATGGGTTTGTTTTTTTCAAATTTATCAAAGACAGGTTTAGTTGGTTTTGCAGATGCAGGATACTTATCTGATCCTCATAACGCTCGATCATAAACTGGATATGTGTGTACATGTGGAGGTACTGCTATCTCATGGCGTTCTATGAAGCAAATTCTTGTAGCTACTTCTTCCAACCATGCAGAACTTTTAGCAATACATGAGGCTAGTCGTGAATGCATATGGTTAAGATCTATAATTACACATATACGAGGGGATTGTGGTTTATCGTCCGGAAAAGAAGCTCCAACAGTCTTATATGAAGATAATGCAGCTTGCATTGCACAACTCAAGGAAGGATATATCAAATGTGACAGAACAAAGCACATTTCTCTAAAATTCTTTTCCACTCATGAATTTCAGAAAAATGGCGATATTATGGTGACACAAGTGCGCTCAAGTGAAAATTTGGCAGATCTTTTTAATAAAGCACTTCCGCCTGCAACGTTCAAGAAGTTAATTCACAACATTGGTCTTCGTCGCCTCAAAGATCTCAAGTGATGTTAACATGAGGGGGAGTAAATACGTGTTGCACTCTTTTTCCCTTAACCATGGTTTTCCCACTGGGTTTTCCTGGTAAGGTTTTTAATGAAGCAACTTCACCAACGTATTTACAGGAATGGACATCCAAGGGGGAGTATTATAAAACTTATTGCATTTGTGGATGCCCATAGGTCATACAATGAATGTCTTTCAATGTCCTTCAATGTAGGATGCTTCTAGACTAGTCTTTCTAGTGTCCTATGCCATAACCCCCATTGCATTCTTTGTATATATACCCCATTCTAGTAATGAGAAGGATACACATCTCTATTACATCTCTACAATATTATAACATAGTTGAAGTAGTTGATTTATTATTATTGATTACATATGACTATACGGGGTATAATGAAATATTCGGTACAAAAAATAAGGTTGATTAAGTAAATTATTATGATAATCTTTTCCATTTTCTAAAGTAATATGTAAAGTAATATATTACGCATGCATAGTATACATTCCAAATAACAAAATAAAAATAGTTGTGAATTGTATACATAGGACTTTGGGCCTTTGGTTGTTTCAAATATTTTTATGTTTATATATCGAAGGTAGGAACGAAAGGGTCATATATAGAGCTGGCAAAAGGTGACCCGACCCGAAGAACCGACCTGACTTATCTGAAAACCGACCTGATAGAACCCGTAAATTTGCTGAACTAAAACCGACCTGAACCGACCCGAAGGTTAACCGATAAACCGATAGAACATGAAATGATATGACCCGAACCGACTTGTGACTCGACCCGACCCGACCCGAAACCCGATTCACCCACAAACCCGACATGACCCAAACCGAACTGAACCGACCTGTAACTCGTTTTAACCCGATTAAACTCGACGCGACTCATAGCCAAATAATCTTTTTTAAGAATCTAAATTCCTTTATAGTTTGTTTTTTTGTTAATAAATTTGATATAAAAAATTATCGCTCATTTTATTTTTCAAAACAAAATGTAATCTTAAAATAAATAGTCAGTTGTAAATTTAGTACGCTATATTCCTAGTTAAACTTATTAATAATTATTTTGCAAGTGATATATGTAGAAAATTTTAAATTAACGCTTTGTGAGGAAAAGAGTGTTTAGTTTTGGCATCATTGAAACAATAAAGGGAAGAAAGAGTTATAAATTATGAGTTATGACCATACAATCCGACCTCGGTTATTAATTATGATCTTAAAACCAACTCCCTGGGAATGCCAATATTGGACAAGCCGGGGCTTTGACATCTGGGGTGTCGAGATCGGAGTGGGCTCGGACTCTCTCCCCTTCCTTTTCCTTAGTTCGTTGGATTCGAAAGACGCATTACCAGAACCGAAGCAAGAGGAAGAGGAAGTCGGCCACTAAAGAAGTAGGAAGGCTTGTCCTTCTACAAACCTCAAATACATCATTCTAATAGAGCCTATTCAAAATCTAATAGAGCCTATTCATAAGTTCAAAAGTGATATTTTAACAGAACGACCCGACCATTGACCCGATTAATTTTCAAATTTAAGACGACAATATAAAATACTCGACCCATCAGTAACCCGAAACCAAACCGGTCTCGACCTGATCAAGCATATTGACCTGATATATCCCGACTCATTGGTCAACCGATCCGAAACTGAACCGACCTGTTGTAGTTATTGACCCGATTAACCTGACCCGTAAGCGACTCAACCCGAACCCGACTCGACCTGAATAAGCAACTTGACCCGACCAAACCCGAGCCCGACATGACCCGAACTGCCTGAACCCGACCCGTAACCGACCTGATTGACCCGATTGCCACCTATAGTCATATACATACAGTCGACAAGAATGAGATAAACTGTAGTATATATCTTTGGTCCCTAAACCATGACAGTAGACCATATGGCAGTTCATATTTGTAAATTGTAATGCGAATAAATTACCCGAAGAATGAGAATGCCAAAAAATATGAGGAATAATAACTAATACGTACTACATGTAAGAAATTAATCTACTGATTTAATTTTAATAAAGATAAAAATAAAGTGTATCACCAAATATGTTACTCCTCGTAAATTGAATTTGTGATAGAGGTGATTAGCCACTTAATTAAAAAGGCTAGTTTTCACTTAATTAAAAAGCTAGTTTTCGTATTCTCAACCCGTCAACCTCGTGGTCCCCTGCCTCAAGTTCACACGGCCTCCCACCAGAATACCCAGCCCCCTCGCTCCTGGATTGTCGACAGTGGTGCTACTCATCACATTACCGATGACCTCAATACATTATCGCTTCATCAATCCTATGATGGTCCTGACGATCTTGTTATTGGTGACGGCTCGGCTATCTCAGTCACACACTCTGGTTCTTTCACAACTCCCTTTAACTCCTTTTCTCTCAAATTTAATAACGTCTTAGTAGTTCCTTCTATTTCCCAAAAACTTTTGTCTGTTTCACAATTCTGTTTTGATAACGATGCCTATGCAGTTTTCTCATCCTCTTCTTTTTTTATTAAGGCCACTCGGACGGGAGCGGTCCTTCTTCAAGGCCCACTTATTAATGGATCCTATGTCTGGTCTCCTCCGTCACCTCAAGTCCATCTCACACTAAAACCTGGTCAAGCATCGTGGCACCACCGTCTCGGTCATCCGTTAAACAAAGTCCTACAAGTTTTAGATTCTAGTTTTAATTTACGCATTCCCTTTTCAGCACCTTGTATTTTCTGTCATTTAAATAAGAGTCACAAACTAGCCTTTGGTACGTCTACTTTTTCCTCCAAAGCTCCTTTGGACCTTATTTTTTCAGATTTATGGACGTCTCCGATTTTATCATCCGAGTCATTTAAATACTATGTCATTTCTGTTGACCATTTTACACATTATATTTGGATATATCCTCTAAAAAGAAAATCCGACAAAGAAGCCACTTTCATTAAATTCCGAGCTATTGTCGAAAAATATTTTAATACGTCTATTAAACAATTTTACTCAGACAATGGTCGTGAATTTACCAAATTCACATCGTATCTAAACTACAACGGCATAAATCACTTAACGTCCCCTCCTCACACACCCGAGCATAACGGCTTTGCTGAACGCCGTCACCGCCACCGCCACATAGTTGAAACATGTCTGTCTTTATTAACTCATGCTAGCCTTCCTCTCACCCTCTGGCCTTACGCAATCACCACAGCCGCTTACTTAATTAATCGTCTTCCTACTCCGTCTTTAAATAATGACTCGCCCTATAAAAAATTTTTCACTCAAAACCCAAATTTCCACAAACTTCACAACTTTGGATGTCTATGTTTCCCATGGCTCTGTCCTTATAACACTCACAAACTACAATCCTGGTCCACTGAATGTATTTTTATTGGTTATTCCCCGACCCAAAGCGCATATCTTTGTCTTAATCCGAAAACATCTCGAATTTATACCTCACGACATGTCAAATTTATTGACGATGTCTTCCCCTATAAATCACTCCTCAACCTCAATCCGTCCCCTCCGTCCATGGACTCCACAACCTAGTGTCAATTCACTCTACCTATTATCCATCCGCCTACTATATCCCCATCATCTCCAACCGAGTCCACTACAACCGCCTGCTCCACCACCTTTTCTGCCACACCACACGATACCCCCACCAGTACCAGCCCCGTGTCTTGCTCCCTTGCCTCCCCTATAAACAGCCCTTCCCCGGCCGCTACGTCCACACCACCACCACCACAACCGCCTCCGCCTCCCCAACTTCACGCAACCCACCTTTCTCACAACATCCGCAGACCAAACCCTAAATACGCCAAACTCGCCACCTTACCCGCTCAATTCATCACCATAACTACTGTCAAACATGCACTTGTTGACCCCTTATGGCGAGCTGCAATGCAGCTGGAATACGATGCTCTTATTCGTAATCAGACCTGACACCTTTTTCCTGCTACCTCCGTCCTAAATATTGTTGGATGCAAATGGGTTTACCGTATAAAATATAACCCGGATGGCAGTCTAAAGCAACACAAAGCCCGACTCATTGCTAAAGGCTTTCATCAACGACCCGGTCTTGACTACTCGAAAACCTTTAGCCCCGTCATTAAACCTACCACAATCCGTCTAATACTATCCCTCGCTGTTACGCTGGTTGGTCTATTCGAGAAATTGATATAAATAATGCTTTCCTTCAAGGCAACTTGATCAAAGAAGTATACATGGTTCAACATCCAGGTTTCTCTAGTCCCGAATTTCCGACTCATATTTGCAAATTAAGTAAGGCTATTTATGGTCTCAAACAAGCTCCTCGAGCTTGGTACACTTGATGAGTCCATTTTATATATAGTTTAACTCCCTAATTTAGCTCGATTTTACATGATTATTATACTTTGTTTAGTATATTTGTGAGCTAATTACGTGTTCTAGGTGTATTGCTTGTGTTTGTTACATTTTATAGGAATCTAAGCACTTAAAGGCCTTTTCCTAGCTTAATAGCAAGCACCAAAGTCCAACAAGCTAATGGAAGCAAAATGGATCATGGAAGGTTAGAATGGAGAATGACAAGCCAAGCATGATGATTTGTGAAATGGATTGAAATGCAAATGAGAAACCAAAAATGAAGCCCAATGCAAGGAGTCCACAACTCAATATAGGATGCTCCTTTAGATGCTCAAGGAATCCCAAAATTATGCAATTAACCGGAGAATTAAGGTGCTTAAAGGCATAGCTTAGGATTCCTAAAACATTAAATGGAGCAATTAAGCAAATATAGCCGGGTTACTGAAACCCCGATCGGGGTTCCCATTCCCCGATCGGGGTTTGGTCTCTGTCAATACATCCGTTTCAAGTCCCTCTCCCTATATAAAGGAGAGGGACCTCGACACTTAGAGGCATCTTTTTTATCATCTTGTACATCATTCTACACTCTAGAAAACACTCTTTTACACAATATTATTAGTCATTAGATTAGGTTTAGAATAGTTTAGTTTTCATTAGTTGTTACAAATAATTCTTTTAAGTATTTCAATTTATATTACAAGTTCATTTGCAAGTTAATTGGTTCCATTGTGTTCTACAATTCCAAGTTTCATTTCCTTTGTTGAGGTAATTCTATTTCTTGTATTGTCTAGTTATTTCCTTTGTCATTTTCATTATTAGTTAGTTATCATGTTTACTTTATCATTTGTTATTAGATAAGTTATCATTATGCAAGAGTAGTTACTTTGTCTAGGGAATTAGGGAAGCCATGCATAAATAATATTTGCAATTTTTGAAATGAGATGTTATGATATCAAATAGTTGTTTCCATCACATGCTTGCATTGTATTGTTAGTCTTTGATTATTGATCACAATCCTTGATTATATATGTTAATTCTTTCTATAAGTCGAGAGGCACGAAATTGAATTAGACTAAGCATGTGTTAGTAGATCGACCTAGCCATAGCGAGAGTTCGTTAGGACCCGATCTATGGTTGACACTAATATCGAAAGGTGGGTGTCTTTAGCCTAAACAATTATCGTTATTATCAATTTCCTAGTTTGACTTGAGCATTTACATAATTTGCATGTGTGACCCGAACTCCCTAGACTCTTCCTTTATTATTATTGTTGTTTCGTAAACCCAACCAAACCAATTGATAACCGACGTTGATAGAATTCACCCCATAACAACTTGTATAGCAACTCCCGTCTCCTTGTGTTCGACCCCTATTACTACATTCATTTGTGTCTAGGGTATTTATTTTTGATTAGGTGTGCAATAGCCTATCAACACTGAATTGAAAAATTATTTCATCTCTTATGGTTTTCGCAACTCTTTATCTGATCCGTCACTATTTATTTTTAATCGAAATAATGTTCAATTATATGCTCTTGTATATGTTGACGACATTATTATTACAGGGTCGAAGACAATCGACATTAACATTTTTATTGCAGCTATTTCCGCTCGTTTCTCACTTAAAGATCTCGGTCCATTATCTTATTTTCTTGGGATGGAAGTGATACCTACGTCCTCCGGTCTTCATATCAACCAGTCTAAATATATTTCCGACATATTATCTCGCTACAAAATGCTGGATTGTAGTCCTGCAACTACTCCTATGCTCGCTGCCCCTCCTCTTACGCGCCAAGATGACCAACCCATTCATGACGAGCCAGACTATAGGGCCGCTGTTGGTTGCCTACAATATTTGTCTCTCACTAGGCCTGATATAGTATCTCCTGTGAACAAGCTTGCGCAATTTCTTACTCATCCGACAATGTCCCAGTGGATTGCATTAAAACGACTATTTAAATTTCTTAAAGGTACTATGCATCATGGCATACACTTGTTAAAATCCGCTCCATTTAATCTTCATGCCTTCTGTGACGCTGATTGGGCCGGTGATAAAGACGATTTTATTTCTACAACCGGGTATATTGTTTTTATTGGTCAAAATCCTATTTCCTGGTCATCCAAGAAACAACGAGCCTTACCCGCTCCTCTACTGAAGCAGAATGTCGAGCTATAGCAGACACTACCTCCGAAATTCTATGGCTGAAATCTTTCTTCTCGGAACTCGGTCTATCTCTCCCAGCAACACCTGTGATTTTCTGTGATAATTTGGGTGCAACAAACTATTCCACAAGTCCGATATTTCATTCGCGAATGAAGCATCTCACCCTTGCCTTTCATTTTGTTTGTGAACAAGTACAAATGGGTACATTGAGAATTCAACACATTAACGATGACGACCAGGTTGCCGATACCCTTACGAAACCATTACTCAAGCCTCGGTTTTCCCTGCTAGCTTCCAAGATTGGACTCACTACCCGACCGTCCATCTCGCGGGAGCATGTTAAGCATATTAATTCAAATATCAAACAACCTACACTAAGTCAACCATGCATGATCTATTCCTCTCATAGTAACTCGCTAGTTGTTCCTATTTTTGTGTTATTCAATTAGTTGTATACTTCTTCTAATGCTAGTAGTTAGGTCATATATTCTAGGTTAATATTAGGAAGTAGTTTAGGAAGTAGTTGTTATTATATTTGTATAAATACCAACACCTTGTACTCTTCTAATTAATAATACTGTCATCCAATTCTTTACATATCCCTCTTGCACTTTCTTGAAATTTTCTTATGTGATTATTATTGTTTAGGAACAAATGATGAAGGAGATTGATAAGACGAGTTTTGTATGTTGTAGAATTGTCAATTAAGGCGGTTATCGGTGAAATAAATGGAGTTCTAGATGTATAATTGTGTTGTATCAGCAACTCTTCTATAAGACCGTCATATAGCAAAGGACTGACCCAAAAGTAGAAAAACCCAAAGTTTATATTTAATTAAATTCATAATTAAATTTTATTTTGATTACCTATATTTTATAATAAATACTGAAATATTTAAATACGTAAGTTCTCAAAATAAAATATTATATTATGAAAATAAACTATATTTTTAAAATTTTATTAAATTATTTAGTTGGTTATCTGCTATTGAGCTAGTCTTTTGCTAAAGTTGGTCTTATAAAACAATTTGTTTTGTATAAATTGTCATTTTACAATATTTATTGTGTTTGACAATATATTTAAGTGGATTTATGATATTAAGTGTGATTTTGAACTTCATTACATGGAAAACAAATTAAGTATTGGCCTCAAGACTATGAAAGGTATTAGATAAGGATGGAGCAACTCTCAATTGTTTGAGGCCAAAGAAATGGAATCCCAAGTGGAGAGATGTTCACAAAAGGAATCTATTCACATCTATTCACATTACAATAAATGTGCCTTAGCCTGTGCCTTAGCCAGGTTACTGTTCAAATGAACAGTGGTATCTATTCACCTTACAATAAATGTGGTAGACATAAATAAGTAGAGGTTTAATTACTTACTGGAGGAAGAAACCGACGCGCATTGAAAATCTTATAATGGAGTGAATAAACCTACAATTTAGCATATCCGGTTTTCATACTCGACCCACCTACACCAACGTTATTATGTTACACCTAGAACGTTGCCACGACCTCCTTCTTTTTTTAAATGATACAAAATGATTTTTTTACATGTGGTGTAAAGATAGTCTCTTCTCAAAAATTAACAATAAACTTAATTTAATTACCTCAATTTATTACAAGTTGTGTTAGTTTTACTTTGGTCATACACTAACAAGAGTTCAAACTCACATATTCTCGAGTAGGGAAGAATATGCTAAATTTGGATGTGGACCAACTATCCTAGTTTCTTGAAACCTCATCCTCTTTTCATAGATTAGTAGAATTTATTCACTGTACTTTTAAGGTATAATAGATGAGATTACTCGTAAAAAATTGACCACCAATGTTATTCTCCTCTCCTTCATCCTTTATTACTAAATAATAATAATCACATAAGAAATTTTCAATAAAGTGCCAGAGGAATACTATGGTACTGACAAAGTGCCAAGCCTAATATAATAGGGGTAATGAAGAATCAAATTATGAAATAAAGTTTCAATGGCTTATATGTGAAGAAGGGGATCCATATTTTAGAGTCATATCGTCATACGCTACAATAATGTCTCTACAATAACTCCCCAGTGACATGTAACTAAACTAAATAATCACGGGTTATAATTGCACTACAATTATTCTGAAAACAAGCTAAAAACAACACAAATAGAACTATGATCATACACTTAGAGTTTGCTCTGTTTTGTTTGGGCTGAATGCTGAAAGAAGAAGATAGAACCTTAACCAAAGCACAAAGCCAATGGTTGAGGGTTGAACCTTGATCCCAGCACACAGCTAAGGGTCTAAGCTCACTTCCAAGCACACAGCAATGGAAGTTTCTCAAGCACACAGCCAAGAGATGATAACAGAAACAAAGGTTTCAGTTTTTATGTTTACTTCAAATCCGTCTTCATTCATTTAAAACATGCCTTATATAGGCAATAAGATTACATCTTGAACGTCCAAATGCATCTAAGGCTAGCAATGATCCTCAAAAGAAAACAAAATAACAACTACAAACTGATACAAACTAAAATAACGTAAACATCAGAAAAACCGTTTTGAAAAAGACAGGTTTCTTGTTGCCTTGCTGCTGCTTTGTTATATGGTACATTGTGGACTTTTTGCTTGGTTTTTTGGTCCTAAACTGGAGTAGTATTAGTCCCCAAAGTCTGAGCAAAAAGCCCTCGAGTCTGCTTGGCCAAAAGAAGAAACTTTGATAGTGACAGCTGAACTGCTCCTGAATAGGTGATACTGGACTGGTGAACTTGGCTCTTGTTTTGAGAGGTGATCCTGGCGTTTTCTGAGGAAGGTTCCCTGGACAAAAAGGTAGTAGACCCTCCCTAGGACCAAGCCCCATCCTTGGTTTGAAGTTTCTAAGCTGGGAAAACACCCTTGGACCCTGCCCAAGGTGCTGCTGCTGAATACCTTTCCTGAAGGCTGACTGGCTGTTCTTGTGTGTTTGTCTTGTGTCTTGGCTTGCCCTGGCTCATGTCATGGCTATCAATGGCTCGTGTCATAACTTGTTGGCTTGGGCCTGGACTGTACAAAGCATTGATGTAGCTTTTAACATAGGGTAAGGTTGAGTTTGAGCTTTGGTTAGGTTGATCATAGGCTGGCTGGACTTGTTTCTGAGCTTGACATTGAACTCCTGTTGCAACCCCTCATTCTTGAAAAATATTTGCCCTCAAATCCTCTTCATCTTCAGACTAATATTGATAAGGACTTAGATCCCCTATATTGAATGTTCCATGCACCCCATAATCTCCTGGTAAGTCTATCTTGTAGGCATTAGGTCATATCCTTTCAAGCACCTCAAAAGGACCATCAGCCCTGGGCATTAGTTTGTTTTTCTTCTTCTCTGGGAACCTCTCCTTTCTTAAGTGAAACCAAACCATGTCTCCTGCCTTGAATTCCCTAGCTTTCTTTGGATCTTTGGCTCTTGACTTGTACATTTCATTTGCCTTCTCAATCTGTTTCTTGACTTGACTGTGAATCTGCATCATCTGTTGTACTCTTTCCTTGGCATCATAGTTGACCTTTTTCCTTATCACTGGGGCTAGATCTGTTGGCATTAAAGGATTAGCACCATAAACAACTTTAAATGGGGTTTTACCTGTGCTGTGGGATAGAGCTCTGTTGAATGCAAACTCAGCCTGTGACAGCTTGACATCCCAGTCTTTTAATGACTTAGCTATGATACATCTCAAGATCCTTCCCAGGGTTTTGTTAGTGACTTCTGTCTGTTCATTTGTTTGAGGGTGGTAGGATGTGCTAAAGAGTAGTTTTGTCCCTAGGAGCCTCCAGAGTGACCTCCAGAAGTGGCTCATGAACTTAGTGTCTCTGTCAGACACAATGCTCCTTGGTACTCCATGCAGTTTCACTATTTCCTTCAAGTAAAGTTCAGCTACCCCCATGGCATCTTTTGTCTTCTTACAAGCAACAAAATGAGCCATTTTGCTGAATCTGTCCACTACCACCATTACTGAATCTTTGCCCCTTTGTGTCCTAGGCAATGCCACTATGAAATCCATGCTTACATCCTCCCATGGCTTGTTTGGTACAGGTAATGGGGTGTAGGGGCCTGCTTGGAATTATGACTTGGCTAGTTGACAGGGCTTACATCTCTTGATAGTGTCTTGCACATCACCCAGCATCTTGGGCCAGTAGAACTGCTCATGTAGGATCTCATAAGTCTTTTGTACTCTAAAGTGTCCTGCAAGCCCATTGCAATGCACTTCCTTGACTAGCAATCCTCTGTAAGGACCTCTGGGTATAAACAGTTTGTTTCCTTGGAAAAGGAACCCATTATGTGTCAAGTACTTGCTTCCCTTCTTGAGCTTTCCCTCTGATTACACCTCCCATAACTCCTTGAAGTCTGGATCTTCCATGTAGAGTTCCTTCATGAACTCAAAGCCTAGGACCTTTTGCTCCATGAATGTCAACATCACAGATCTTCTAGAAAGAGCATCAGCCACTACATTGTTCTTTCCCTCTATGTACTTGCTTGAAAAGGAGAAGGATTGCAGAAACTCCACCCACTTGGCATGTCTGGGGTTGAGTTTGTGTTGGCCGTTAATGAACTTCAAGGCCTCATGATCTGAATGTAGCACAAAAGGCTTAGGTTTCAGGTAATGTCCCCAATGATTCAAGGCTCTTACTATGGCATAAAATTCTGTGTCAGAGGTAGAGTATTTAAACCTAGCTCCACTTAGCTTCTCACTGAAATAGGCTATGGGCCTCTTCTCTTGAACCAGTACTGCTCCAACTCCTAACCCACTTGCATCACACTCCACTTCAAACAGCTTGTTAAAATCAGGCAAGCCTAGTATATGGGACCTGCACAGCAGATCCTTGATGGTATTGAAGGACTTCTATGCCTTTTCTCCCCAAGTGAAATCCCCCTTATTCATACATTATGTGATGGGAGCCATGATAGAGCTGAACCCCTGAATGAACCTCCTATAGAAGGATGCCAACCCATGAAAACTTCTGACCTCAGTTACTGTCTTGGGGATGGGCCAATCCCTGATTGCTTTAACCTTCTCAGGGTCAATAGCTACCCCATCTTTTGAGATAATGAACCCAAGGAAGTGAACCTCAGGTTTCATAAAAGTGCACTTCTCCAGCTTACCATAGAGCTTGTTCTCTCTCAGAACCTCACAAAGTAACTTCAGATGTTGTAGGTGTTCCTTCTTGCTTGAACTGTAGACTAGAATGTCATCAAAGTATACCACAATAAATTTTCCCAAGTAAGGCCTCAATACTTCTCTCATTAGCCTCATAAAGGTGCTAGGGGCATTGGAGAGCCCAAATGGCATCACTAGCCACTCATACAGCCCATGCTTGGTCTTGAATGCAGTTTTCCACTCATCTCCAGCTCTAATCCTTACTTGATGGTACCGTTGCCTTAGATCAATCTTGGTGAATACTTGAGCCCCACTGAGTTCATCCAAAATGTCATTAAGTCTAGGTATAGGGAACCTATACTTAATGGTGATGTTGTTGATTGCTCTGCTGTCTATACACATCCTCCAAGTTCCATCCTTCTTAGGCACTAGCAATGCTGGTACAGCACATGGGCTAAGAGATTCCCTGACATACCCTTTGCTAAGCAGCTCTCCCACCTGAGATTGTAGCTCTTGTGTTGCCCTGGGGTCACTTCTGTAAGCAGGCTTGTTTGGAAGGATAGCCCCAGGCACCAGATCAATGTGGTGCTCAATTCCCCTCAGTGGGGGTAACCCACTAGGTAGTTCAGCAGGGAAAACATCTTCATAGGCTTTTAGCAAGGCTTGTACCTCCACAGGCACTTGGTTAGAACCTTCCTTTACCTCCTTGGTGAGGAGTACATAGACTGGTCTGAGATCATTTAACTCTTGTTCCATTTCTGATTCACTCAACAACAGAACTTCTTTAGCAGCTTCAGTTAAGAGTGGAGGGTTTTCTTTCAGGATAGGGGGTAAAGGAGCTAAAATGATTTTCTTCTTCCCAAATCTGAAAGAGTAAGTGTTGTCCCTTCCCTGATGGACATCATCTCTATCAAACTCCTAAGGTCTACCCAATAGAAGGTGACAGGCATCCATGGGCAGTACATCACACAAGGCCTCATCAGCATATCCTTTCCCAATAGAAAATGGTACAACACACTGTTGATCTACCCTAACTTCAGCCCCCTTGTTCAGCCACCTAAGCTTGTAAGGTTGAGGGTGGTCTTTGGTGGGCAATGTTAGTTTATCCACCAGTGTTTTAGAAGATACATTGGTGCAGCTACCTTCATCCACAATCAGATTACAAACCCTCCCTTTAATGGTACACCTGGTTCTAAAGATCTGGTGTCTTTGATCTTCCTCTAAGGGCTGGGGTTGTGTGTGCATTACCCTCCATGTCACTAGGCTTAACCCAGCATCTGGTTTAATCAGCTCTTCACTAGTCTCTGCCTCAGGCTCTTCCATCTCATCATCATAGACCAACACCTCATCCTCTCGCCAATGAATTACTTCTAGGGTGCTCAGAGCTCTTTTAGATGGGCATTCTCTAGCAAAATGCCCATAACCTTGACATTGAAAACACTTTTTGAGAGGGGTAGTCTTTCTTTTGTGGGAAATAACTGTTTACATCCCCTTAAAATTTAGGATTATAACAAAATTATATAATATGAAATTGCAAGTCATAGATATGAAAACGATACAAATGTAGAGAAAATGAATTAAACCTTTGGTCCTTAGCAAAATCGGCCTAAGAACAGATATCAAAATAGATATCCTCCTAATTGTCTCACCCAAGATAGATCGAGATATGCCTTTCTCCTTTGCTAGAAAGATCGATTCAAAGTTACTGTTAACTTTTTAGGTTTTGTGTTTAGTGTGTGATGGAGGCACAAGTTGAGAGAGTAAAAATTAGGTTAGAATTTTTCTCTTGTTCACTTTGTTCTCACGGCAAGCATAGGGTTTTATGAGGAGTTTTGTCTCCTCAAAACCACTACCCATGGACCGAAAAAACCCGAGTGTATCTGGACACTTTTTCCGGTCATTTTAGCTTCTAATATAATGTAATACATTATAATCGTCATTAGTCAAAGACCGACATTATAATACATCATTAATTATAAATATCCGTATATTTATAATTTTCCAATTAATTATAACGGTTTATGTTTAATTAGCTTACATTATATACAACAATTAAATATAACATTTTATATTCAATTTACGAATTACAGTTAATTCGTCTCAGCTAAATTTATTTAATCATTATTAAATAATTATATCATCATCACATTGACTAACCTTTTAGTCAAAAACACCGACTAACCTTTTAGTCATTTAATAAGGCATCAATATGATTATTTTCTCAAATAATCACATTTCTCAATCACATCCTTTAGGTGTGACTTTTAGGGACCAGTTGATCACGGCCATCTGTATGACGATAACGTCAAACTTATCTAGCAAGCCAACCGTTATCGATAAACGTTAATCAACTGATTATTATACAAAGTATACCCTGTGAACCTACAGAGATTTATTTATGTTATTGCACTAACTGGAGGACACTAGCTCCAACAATCTCCCACTTGTCCGTACAAGTGTATGTGCGATAACCGATTCTCATATCCAGAATAAATTTCTCCCACTCAATGTAAACCAATTTGCAAAGTCCGTATTCACAAAGGTCGTAGTTTACAAGTGATCAGCATCAAGAGTGGTTTCCCCGACTAGAGAGTAACTTAACTGATAAACGAATCTTCATTCGAGCATGGCCATGCATTTCATGTAACAACCCGTAATTTGAAAGACCGAAATTATATTTGAAAAATAATAAATTTAATTTATTTTAAATTATTAAGATTTATTTGAATTTATGATAATTTAATATAATTATTTTGAATTTATTCGGAATTAAAGAGAAGGTTTTACGATTTAACCCCGAACGTCATTTAACTATTCCCGAGTCATCTTAAGTCCCGAAATAAACCCGAAACCCGACTTTGGCATGAGTCACACGCCCCATGTCATCTTTTTCCACTCACTTTAGATCTTTTAATTCTTTTGATTAAACTAATACGAATATGTAAGATATTTGTAACTTTATCGATCCATCAACTTAAACTCCGCAAATCGCTTAAAAACAGACCCGATTTCTCCTATAATCACACGGCTCCCTCCTCCTCTCTTAGGACTAGATATTTTCTTTCTTTTGATTTCAATAACATAATATCTAAATAATATCTAGATATTTGATTTAATTAACTTAATATCTAAACAATTACCATAATATAATTATAAAACCCGAGTCAATCCCGTAACAACAATTTCAAAACCCGACTCCATAATTCCCTTATATTTACACGGCACCCACTTCCCCATTACTCACTACTTATCTTTTCATTTTACACTAAATCAACTCAATATCTAATTAATACTTTCTTTAATATAATCATAATCGTTCTTCGTGTTCTTGAGCGTTCTTCATCGTTCTTGAGCAAAATCGTCATAAAACCTTCGTTACTTGTTCAAATCCGTCCTAACTTATATTTCTAGAGTCTCCTCTCCGCTCTCCATCTCCACGTACGTTTTATTTTCAATTCTGACAAAATCGTTTTCAACACTTTAATTGTTGAAATTAAGTTTTAATTCTAATAATGTTATTTTTGTCATTTCTTATAGGAGAAGATTTTGAAGACGAGTTTGGTGACTCGTATATTTTAGAAGAAGATTAGTATACGGGTTTTTACTTCTTATTTTGGTGCTAATTGATTTTGTGCTAGCTAAGGTAACGATTCCGAGTTACTCGACGAATTAATGTTACATACTTTTGTCTTTGTTTATGTTATTGTTATTTATGGTTTTTAGTAGTAACATGATAAGTAGTTATTATTATTATGTTGTATGAATTTTTAACATGTTTAGTGTTCTTGACATATTTGGATGATTTGTTCATAATCATAATTTTTAGTATGAATGATGGTTGAATTGGTTGTTAAAATGGATGTTGTTAATTAAAACATGTTAGAAATAATTTAGAGTGGTGGTTGATGTTGGCCGTGTATAGTGGCCGTGGGTGGTGGCTGGAAAACCGACCCAAACCAGGCCGGTTCAGGCCGGTTCAGACCTGGTCCAGCCCGGTCTAGGTTGGTCCGGGATTTGGTCTTTTGGTTTGTGTCGATACTTAATTGTTTTGTTGTTGTTTTGACGGGTTTTAAATATGTTAAGCATGCGGGAAATATTAAATAACGGTTTTTAGAAAAGTCGACAAAACCGCCCAAACCAGGCCCGTGGGCCCAGCCCAGGCCCGGTTTATTCTCGGCCCAAAACAGGCCGTGAGTCCTCCCTTTGGACTTGTGACGGTTTTTGAGTTATTGTTATTTTATCGTGTTTTGTAATTTTTAGCAAGTGGGAAATTTTAATAAGTAAATTATTTATTTAAAAGGTTTTCATAATATTATTATTTCTCACATGTTAGAAATTATAATACGAGATTGTAGTTTAATTTGATATCCTTTAAGTCAAGCGGGTTTTCGTAAGATTTAATAATTCATATGTTAGAAGTTGGGAATAAATAGGCATGAAATGATATGATGATTTTGATGTTCAAGTATAAATGGTCAAAGACTCGGTTTCTTAGCCGGTTTTGGACCAAACGGGTTTGGTAAAAACTAAGATCTAGTCAGCGTTTTTGAAGATGACCCGTCGCGGGACTGGGTCGGGGATTGGTCTTCAAGTAAGGTTTTATTTAAGGAAGGAATGAATGAGCATTAGTAGTTAGGCGATATGATATTTGAATATGATTTATATGCAATTAGTCACATGATAGGAAGTTTTTCCCGTGACTGTTTGTTTGTATGATATATGTCGTGTTGACTAAGTACCCATAGAGAATTATGAGTATATGGCGTCTTGACCATTCTAATTCTAAATGAGTATCTTGGACCATGACATAGATAGGCCTTACTATCTTTAACGAGTATATAGTTCACAGCTTGATAGCTTTTGTGTCCCGGCTTGGTGGGTTTATATCCAAGTCGGGGCATGGCGCCTAATTGCTTCCACTTTGGGAATGGATCCAGCTTAAGTACTAGCCAACTCTGCTTAGGGGGTCGCCTAGTAGAGATTCTCATGTACTTTTGGTCATGGGACGGGGAATGGAATAGCTGTTGTCGCTAGGTCTGATCAGTCTAGGACTAGGATGTTTTCCTACCTTGTGTTTAATAGCCTCGAGTTACAGAAGTCGACTATTGACCGTGCTAAGACTTATTCCTGTTTCTAGGACGTATTGGTCTTTCATGTCTGATGATCTATGAATCTTAGAAGGTGAGAGCAACCGTCTAGGTTGATAGAGTTTGGGATTACCGGATGTTAACTGATTTCACAACATGATATCTTGTATGAGTAGGGTTTTGAGTGTAGCAGGCCATGTTTTCCATGTAACCTCTGAGCCAGCATACCAGCTTTCCCTTACTCGGTTATAGGTTGTAACAGAATTCACAATGATAGCTTTCATATGATAGGTTATATTTTAGTAATGGTTTCATAACATGAACAAAGCATATCGTATATGTTAAGGTTTTTGGGGGTATTTTCCATATACATCTCTTTTATGTTATTCATGTTTTATTAAATTCGACATTTCGTGGCTGGGAGCACTCGGAGTTACTCCCCACTGACTGTGGCTTCCGTGTTTATATTTAATGCGGTTGGCAGGTTTGTGATGCATACTTGGGTACATTGACGAGCTAGCGAGCGAAGTATTTACCTTGGACCTATATTCGGTTCTTAGGATTGTATATTATTATACACTCTTTTATTTCCGTATTTATACGGGAGATATGTCTTCCGTTTTGGATATTTCTTATGTATAATATTATTTCTTTTTTGTAATGAACCTTTTTCTTTAAGACACCTTTGTTATGATGAATATATTTAATAGTAGGTTCCGGTTTTAAAAATTTACCGATTTTCACTAAAGTGAACCTATTAGAAACGTATTCTCATCTTTTATTTATTTAAATTACTTGTTTATCTTTCCGCAAATTTGAGGGTGTCACATTGTTATTGTTGAATGAATGAATGTCATTTATTTAATTTTTAATGCAAGTTGTACCTAGTATGGCCTAGATTATTTTAATCGGTATTACCCGTAATGTAAGGGAATACCAATTCGGTTGTAATTTTATTTGCGATCTCGTATCGCCATTTGTAATAATTTAATTTCATTTTTAGATCATATGTAGAATAGGAATTATTTTTATCTTTTTGTAATTAATTATTATAAAGACGGAGATTCCCGAAGTCGGTGTTCCAAAAGACGGTGTCTTTTTGAAGTATGTTCCATGAAGAGGCAAGGGGCTAAGGAGTTGGTTTCCGATTTTGAAATCATCTAGTTAATTTGATTAGATAGGTGGCCATACTAGGATTTATTATTTGCTTGCTTTATTTTTCCGCTCATGCCAATATCGCCGACATGCATTTTATTTCTCGATTGTCAATTCAAAGTTATTCAAAATTCACCGATTTAGTTCGCTTATAGGGAATTAATAACTTAATTGACAAGACCTCTCACATAACTTAAAAAATTGAGATTTAGCCTTACTAATTGAAGCACCTATGAACCCCGTGTTCATTAGGGCTGTGGGAAATCCGTATTACCACAATACAATTATTATAGGATTATAACGAAAAGTAATAATTTGATATTGCTAGTCATAAACGAAAACAATAAAAATAGTAGAGATTTAGAAATCAACCTCCGGTCCTAGCAATAGGCGTAAAGAACAGAGATATCAATGTAGATATCCTCCTAATCGTTGCACCCAAGATGCTCCGAGAAATACCCTTTCCTTTTGCTAGAAAGTAAACCTCTTACCCGATCTCACTGTTGAGAAGAAGGTTTTTATGTTTTGTCAAAAGTTACAGTTAACTTTTGTCTGTTGTGATGTGAATGCCGATAGGGGCTAGTGAGGAATTAGGTTAGAAAAGTAAAAATCTGAATTTTCTTTTTTTCCTTCACATTTTTCTCACGGCACATGGTAGGTATATATGAGGGGATTTTAGTCTCCTCAAACTAACTACCCATTAACTAAAACCCGAGTGTATCTGGATACATTCGTTTTTTTTGTTTATTTTAGCTTCCAATATAATGTAATATATTATAATCGTCGTTTTACATGGACCGACATTATAATCCGTCATTAATTATAAATATCCGTATATTTATAATTTGCCAATTAATTATAACGGTTTATATTTAATTAGCTTACATTATATACTATAATTAAATATAACTTTTTATATTCAATTTTACGAATTACAGTTAATTCGTCTCAGCTAACTTTTGTCTCATCATCACATTGACTAACCTTTTAGTCAATTACACTGACTAACCTTTTAGTCATATAATAGGGTATCAATATGATGATTTTCTCAAACAATCACATCTCTCAAACACATCCTATAGGTGTGACTTTTAGGGACCAGTTGATCACCGCCATCTGTATGACAATAACGTCAAACTTATCTAGCAAGCCAACCGTTATTGATAAACGTTAATCAACGGATTATTATACAAAGTATACCCTGTGAACCTACAGAGATTTATTTATGTTATTGCACTAAATGTGGAGGACACTGGCTCCAACAATCTCCCACTTGTCCGTACAAGTGTATGTGCGATAACCGATTCTCAATCCATAGAAATTTCTCACCACTCAAGTGTAAAACCAATTGCAAAATGCCGTATTCACAAATGTCGTAGTTTACAAGTGATAAGTATCAAGAGTGGTTTCCTCGACTAGAGAGTAACTTAACTGATAAACGAATCTTTATTCGAGCATGGCCATGCATTTCAGTTACAACTCCTCGAGTGGCCCTGAGAAATAACATAACCTGATAAAGGTTGGATAATTTCTTCAACTCGAATCTTGCAGATACAAGCGCAGTATGAAATGACCCAGTAAAAATCTACTTAGCCTTCTGTTACGGTCGACCATGAAAAAGAAACCAAAGTCACCCAAAAACTGCCTTAATCTCAAGAGACAGTCGATAGTTAAAAAAATCGACTCTAGGAACACTATCGACTCTAGGAACACTATGGATGTCCTATCCACGACCTGGCATCTAATGTTCCG
>JAIUZE010024064.1:0-13034 GCA_022085475.1 Heliosperma pusillum | reverse complement strand
ATATTCGACTTCTGTAACTCGAGGCTATACCACAAGGTAGGAAAACATCCTAGTCCTAGACTGATCAGACCTAGCGACAACAGCTATTCCATTCCCCGTCTCATGACCAAAAGTACACAAGAATCTCTACTAGGCGACCCCCTAAGCAGAGTTGGCTAGTACTTAAGCTGTCTCCATTCCCAAAGTGGAAGCAATTAGGCAGCCATGCCCCGGCTTGGTATCAAAATCCCAGGCCAGTGACACAAAAGCTATCAAGCTGTGAACTATATACTCGTTAAAGATAGTAAGGCCTATCAATGTCATGGTCTAAGGTACTCATTTAGAATTAGAATGGTCAACACGCCATATAATCATAATTCTCTATGAGTACTTATTCAACACGACATATATCATACAATTAAACAGTCACGGGAAAAACTTCCTATCATGTGACTAATTGCATATAAATCACATTCAAATATCATACCGCCTCATATCTACTAAGGCTCATTCATTCATTCATTAACAACCTTACTTGAAGACAAATCCCCGACCCGAGTCCCCCGCTACGGGTCCATCAGTCAAAACGGGGCTGACTAGATCTTAGTTTGACCAAACCCGTTTGTGTCAAACCGGCTAGAAACAGACGTCTTTTACACATAGACTTAGACATAAAAGTCAACATATTCATTACATTTTATTTTATTAACTTCTAACATGTGAATTATTATATCATACCCAAACCCGCTTGACTTAAAGGATATTAAATTAAACTACGATTTCGTCTTATAATTTCTAACATGTGAGAAATAATAATTTTATGAAAAACCTTTTTAATTAAATATTTTACTTATTAACCTTTCCCACTTGCTAAATATTCAAATCCGATAAAATGGCAATAAATCAAAACCGTCACAAAACCAAGGAAGGAAATTCATGGGTCCCCCTTTTTTACTTGGCCGAATCTGACAGTCGTCCCTTGACTGGGCCCACTGTCCTGGTTTGGGCTGTTTTGTTTGGGTTTTTTTTAATCCGACTTTAACTAAAAATCGTTTCTTAATATTTCCCGGTCCCCGCATGCTTAACATATTTACAACCCTTCAAACAAAACAATCAAACATCGACACAACTCCCAAGCCAACTCACGGACCAACCATGGACCAACCCAGACCGGCCTGGACCGGGCCTGAACCGGCCTGAACCGGCCTGAACCGGCCTGAACCGGCCTGAACCGGCCTGGTTTGGGCTGGTTTACACGGCCCCTTACACGGTTTTAACAACAAACAACACCAAATTAATTCCAACATGTTTTAATTATCAAACAACCATTTTAACAACCATCCATACAAAAATCATGATTTTGAACAAATCATAAAAATATGTCAAGAACACTAACATATTAAAAATACCATACCACATGAAAATCATAACCACTTATCATGTTACTAGTAAAAATCCATAAATCATAATAACATGAACAAAAACGAAAGATGAACCAAAAACAAAAGAAACAAAAGCTATGTAACATTAATTCGTCGAGTAACTCGGAATCGTTACCTTAGCTAGCAAAACCAATTAGCACCAAAAAAATAAGAAGTATAAAACCCGTCTACTAATCTTCACCCAAAATATACGAGTCACCAAACTCGTCTTCAAAATCTTCCCCTCATAAGAAATGACAAGAATAATATTGTTAGAATTAAAACTTGATTTTCCATAATTAAAGTGTTGAAAACGATTTTGTCGGAATTGAAAATAAACCGTACTTGAAGATGGAGAGCGAAGAGGAGATTCTAGAAATATAAGTTAGGACGGATTTGAATAAGAAATGAAGGTTTTATGATGATTTTGCTCAAGAACGACGAAGAACGGATGAAGAACGACGAAGAACGATTAAAGAAAGTGTTAATTAGATCTTAATTTGATTTATTGTAAAATGAAAAGTTGTTAGTGAGTAATGTGGTGAGTGAGCCGTGTAATATATAGGAAAATAACGAGTCGGGTTTTGAAATTGTTGTTACGGAATTGACTCGGTTTAAATAAATATATTACGGTAATTGATTAAATATTAAGTTAATTAAATCAATTATCAAGATATTATGTTATGGTAATCAAAAGAAATGAAAATATCAAGGCCTAAGAGAGGGTGAGAGTGCCGTGTGAAATGGTGATAGTCGGGTCTGTTTTGTAAACGATTTGCGTAATTTCCGTTGACGGATCGATAAAGTAACAAATATCTAAGATATTATTATTAGTTTAATAAAAAGAATGAAAATATCCTAAAGTGAGTGGAAAAAGATGACATGGGCGTGTGACTCATGCCAAAGTCGGGTTTCGGGTTTGTTTCGGGATTTTACGATGACTCGGGAATAGTTAAATGACGTTCGGGTTAAAACCGTAAAAGTTATTCTTTAATTCCAAATAAATTCAAAATAATTATATTAAATTATCATAAATCCAAATAAATCTTAATAAAAATAAATTAAAAATATTATTTTTTTAAATAAAATTTCGGTCTTCAAAATTACAAGGCGAGTCGGAAAAAGTCAACGAAAGTCAAAGTTGACTTAAAAACGGGATTCTCATGGAATCTCTCAAAAATTCCAAATACGAACTCGGAATTTCAAAATACTACTCGAAACAATAAATTCTATTTTAAAACTCAAGTTTTGCTGAAAAGTATTCGTAAGATATTTTACTAGAAAAATTGGGTACTTTTCGGGTTGTTACAACCTTGATCTCAATAGGAATCTCGGGCTCTTTCCCTTTTGACATGGGCATCTCAGCTTCAACATCAACAACCACTGGCTCATCATTAGCCTGACCACTTCTCGAGGAAATGGCATTTACAATTTCGTGAGGTTGGTAACATTGGGAAGAAAGCTGCCCTTGGTTTTGGTGGGTATTAGAAGAGGTAAATTGGGAAACTTTAGCTTCCAACAATTTGATAGCGGCGTCCTTAGCTTGATCACTCTCTTGAAATTGAGCTATCATGGTGTCTTGCCTTTGAGCCAGTTGCAGAATTATGGCTTCAAGTTTACTTACACCATTGTCACTCTGTTGAAATGTAAAGGATTGGAGTTGTTCTAGCTTTTGTGTGAGAAGAGCTACTTGGGCTTGTAAAAGTGTTAAAGCGGGGTCTTCTTGCTTAGATTTTGATGGTATGGAGCGGGAATTCCTATATTGAGAATCGTGAATTGCCATGGATTCAATGGTATTGTGAGCATTTTCAACATTGATTTGATCAAATCTTCCATTGTTAGCAGAATCCAGGATACGACGGGACTCTATATAACACCCATTATAGAATGTGATGGCAAGGAGCCATGAATCTAACCCATGATGAGGACATTCTCTTTGTAAGTCCTTGTACCTCTCCCAAGCTTCATATAGGCTCTCATCATCTCCTTGTTGGAAACCAGTGATTTGACTTCTCAACAAAGCGGTCTTCTCTGGGGGGAAGTACTTTTGGTAGAAGGCAAGAGCTAAGCTCTCCCAATCGGTGATACCTAAAGTAACCTTATCAAGGCTATGAATCCACAACTTTGCCTTACCCTTCAAAGAAAATGAGAAGAGCATCTCTCTAATTTGCTCTTGGGTGACTCCATTTTGTCTAATAGTGGAGCAATAGTCACAGAAGTTTTGGATGTGAAGGTTGGGATCTTCTGTGGCATTGCCACTAAATTGGCTTCTTTCTATAAGGTTAATGAAGGAGGGTTTGATTTCAAAGTTTTGGGCTTCGATTTGGGGTGTAGCAATACCCCTTGGAAGTGTTTCTGCGGTGGGTTTGGAATGATCGGAAAGTCGAACCATTTCCGATTGTGAAGGTGAAGATGGAATGAAGATTGAGTGGTTTTTGTGAATGGAGGTGAGAATGGATCTTCTTCTCCTTCAAGATTAGATACAATATCCGAGTATTTCTCACGAATACGATCTAAACTTGAAGTATCAGAAGCTTTTGAAATTTCGTTGAATAGCTTTCGTCTCCTTTGCCGAGTTCTTTCTAGATCGGGGTCTAAAGAGATAGAGGTCCCAAGTCTAGAAGATCTGGGCATAAGATTGAAAAGCTAAGATGAAAAATCAAGAGAGTTCTAAAGGAATTTGAGTTCCTAAAGACTAGATAAAACTAATTGCGATAAAAATCACAAAAAGAGGAAAACTAAACCGTGCTCCCCGGCAACGGCGCCAAAATTTGATCGTGCTTGTCGCGAGCCCGATACAAAGATAAATTACCCAGACTAGGCTAATAACAAATTAATGTAATTAGGGAAGTAGGGGTCGATCCTCAGGGAGATGGTGTTTCCTATAAGATGTGAAATGTATCGCAATTGGGTTTTATCTAATGAAAATCTGGGTTTTGGGAATTTTGATATCTAAACTAATATAAAGCATAAATGAAAACAAAATAAAAACAAATGAAAACAATAAAGCAAGTAATGAAAAGCATCTAGGGAAGTAGGTTCACACATGTAGATTGATATATTGATGAAATTGGATTTAGGATATGCAAATAATTCATTGAGCGTTCGTAAGAATGGTGTGTTCATTACAATCATAGATCAGATGGTCTAGCAGGCTTTTAGTGCGATTTACTAGGTCTTAATCTACCATGTCACGCTTTGTCTATTCAATTCCTGTATATCTACCTTGGAAAAGAATTCCATACTAGTCAATGATTTTAGCTAAAAATCGTTAACTATCGTTACAATCCAAACATGCATAGACACAATGTTTTAAAGGCACAATTCCTTTATCCAATTAACATCTTTTAATCAATCTAACATGGCTACCCTACACCCTAGAAAGGATGACTACTCACTCATGATGATATCTATGTCTAAAATGATATTAACAATGAAAACTAGGATAGACATGTTTATTTGGTTTTGACTTTTTATATGGCGATAATAACGACGCTAATTGATAATCTAGGAAACGAAACAACGATTATAACGGTACTAAAATGAATCTAAGACAATATGTAAAGCGAATAACAATCAAATGGAAAACAATAAGAGCATTAAACAAGGGATAAAACAGAAATACCTATATGACGACAATGATAACAATAATAGAAAATCCTTGCATATAATAAATGATCCTTGAATTGCAACACTTGAATCACACAAAGGAGATTACAAGGATGAAATACTTATTAATCTAAACTAAGGGACATAAATAAAACTAAGAACTAAAGACTAAAGAAGAAGAAAATGAGAGAAGAGAGACTAGTTCTCCCTTCCTCCTAATCTAAAGAGGAAATGTAAGAAGAGAAGAGAAGAGGATTGTAAGAAAGGTGGATGATTTGATATGAGGGGCTAGAGCATCTATTTATAGTATTAGGGTTTCGTGGAGAAGAGGTCGGTCATTAAACACATAGGTCAAAAATAGGATGAAGGAGCCGCAATGCTTGGAGCAGCAGGAATACCCGATCGGGTACACCTCTTACCCGATCGGGTAAGTCGTCTTCTGGAAGCTCTTGACTAACGCTTCAACTTCCTTCGCTTTGACTTGACTTACAACATCCCCCTTGACTCTACAATCGGGTTTGTTGCTTGGATATGATGTAAAGCGATGAATTCTTCCGTCTAATTGATTGGTCTTCCGACAACTACAAAACCGTCTTTGCTTCTTCTCTCCCTTAAGTTAGTGAACCTTCTTGAAATGCCTTTCACATGGTTAAGCTTGCAACTTCAAATCGTCGGGTTCTAGGCAAATGCTCGGGAATATAGAAAAAGGGCGTAGAAACGTCACTTTCCCTACAAAACAAGTTAGAACACAGGAATCCGCCTAGAAGACGATATTAGCTCATAAAATGGCTTAACAAAGCACAAATAACATACAAAACCGAGCTAAAGTGGGGGTTAAAATCATACAAATATTCACTTATCACATAACGTTCTTTATATTCTCCATCCAAGCCAAGCTTTTCCGAGAATAGCCTCTTCTAGCACTTTTAGCAGTAGTGCTTTTAGTATGCTCACCTACAAGAGAATCAACACTAACCTGTGCCTCCAACGGATCCGTCAGTAAGGATCGAGGCATAGAAGAAACAATAGAAGAGTCATCAACATTAAGCATATAAAAAGGTTCTTCTAATACGGGACCCTTAACGGTTGAATTTTTACTAAAGGTCACCTTGTCATCTCCTATCTCTAATGTCAACTTCCCATTCTTGACATCAAAAACTGCACCAGTGGTGTGCAAAAAGGGTCTTCCCAAAATGATTGGGATTTGAGAGTCCTCGGCCATGTCAAGTACTAGAAAGTCAACGGGAATGAAAAACTTACCAACTTTGACGGGCACATCTTCTAAAACACCCATAGGTTGTTTTAGAGAACGGTCCGCCATTTGCAAAGTAATATTAGTGCATTTCAAAGCACCCATGTTAAGTTTTTCAAACATAGAAAAGGGCATGACACTTACACTAGCACCTAGGTCGCAAAGGGCCTTATCAATGGTATATGTGCCTATAGTGCAAGGGATGGAATAACTACCAGGGTCCTTAAGTTTTGGTGGAGACTTATTTTGCAAGAGTGCACTACACTCTTCAGTGAATGCTACGGTCTTAGTCTCATTGAAGGATCTCTTCTTTTTTAGGACTTCCTTCATAAACTTGGAATAAGAAGGAACTTGGGAAAGCAGTTCAATGAAAGGGACTGTTACCTTTAAGTTCTTGACGACGTCAAGGAACTTACCATACTTTGCCTCCTCCTTGTGCTTGGCTAATCTTTGGGGAAATGGGACTTTGATCTCAATAGGAATCTCGGGCTCTTTCCCCTTTGACATGGGCACCTCAGCTTCAACATTAACAACCACGGGCTCATCATTATGCTTACCACTTCTCGAGGAAATGGCATTTACAGTTTCGTGAGGTTGGTAACATTGTGAAGGCAGCTGCCCTTGCTCTTGGTAGGTATTAGAAGAGGCATATTGGGAAATTTTAGCTTCCAACAATTTGATGGCGGCATCCTTAGCTTGATCGCTCTCTTGGAATTGAGCTATCATGGTGTCTTGCCTTTGAGCCAATTGCAGCATCATGGCTTCAAGTTTACTTACACCATTGTCACTTTGTTGAAATGTAGAGGATTGAAATTGTTCTAGCTTTTGTGTGAGAAGGGCTACTTGAGCTTGTAAAAGTGTCAAAGTGGGGTCCTCTTGCTTAGATTTCAATGGTATGGAGCGGGAATTTCTATATTGAGAATCGTGAATTGCCATGGATTCAATGGTAGTGTGAGCATTTTCAACATTTATTTGATCAAATCTTCCATTGTTAGCAGAATCCAGGATACGACGGGACTCTATATAACACCCATTATAGAATGTGATGGCAAGGAGCCATGAATCTATCCCATGATGAGGACACTCTCTTTGCAAGTCCTTGTACCTCTCCCAAGCTTCATATAGGCTCTCATCATCCCCTTGTTGGAAACCAGTGATTTGACTTCTCAACAAAGCGGTCTTTTCTGGGGGAAAGTACTTTTGGTAGAAGGCAAGAGCTAAACTCTCCCAATCGGTTATACCTAATGTAACCTTATCAAGGCTATGTATCCACAACTTTGCCTTACCCCTCAAAGAAAATGAGAAGAGCATCTCTCTAATTTGCCCTTGGGTGACTCCAGTTTGTCTAATAGTGGAGCAATAGTCACAGAAGTTTTGGATGTGAAGGTTGGGATCTTCTGTGGCATTGCCACTAAATTGGCTTCTTTCTATAAGGTTAATGAAGGCAGGTTTGATTTCAAAGTTTTGGGCTTCGATTTGGGGTGTAGCAATACCCCTTGGAAGTGTTTCTGCGGTGGGTTTGGAATGGTCTGAAAGTCGAACCATTTTTTTTGTGAAGATGAAGATGGAATGTTGTTTGAAATTTGATTGGTTTTTGTGAATGGAGATGAGAATGGATCTTCTTCTCCTTCAAGGTTAGATAAAATATCCGAGTATTTCTCACGAATACGATCTAAACTTAAAGTATCAGAAGCTTTTGAAATTTCGTTGAATAGCTTTCGTCTCCTACGCAGAGTTCTTTCTAGATCGGGGTCTAAAGAGATAGGGGTCCCTAGTCTAGAAGATCTGGGCATAAGATTGGAAAGCTAAGATGAAAAATCAAGAGAGGTCTAAAGGAATTTGGGTTCCTAAAGACTAGATAAAACTAATTGCGATAAAAATCACAAGAAAAAGGAAAACTAAACCGTGCTCCCCGGCAACGGCGCCAAAATTTGATCGTGCCTGTCGCAAGCCCGATGCAAAGATAAATTACCCAGACTAGGCTAATAACAAATTAATGTAATTAGGGACATAGAGGTCGATCCTCAGGGAGATGGTGTTTCCTATAGAATGTGAAGTGTCTCGCAATTGGGTTTTATCTAACGAATATCTGGGTTTGGGGATTTTGATGTCTAAACTAATATAAAGCATAAATGAAAACAAAATGAAAACAAATGAAAACAATAAAGCAAGTGATGAAAAACATCTAGGGAACTAGGTTCACACATGTAGATTGACATATTGATGAAATTGGATTTGGAACATGCAAATAATTCATTTTGACTTCGTAAGAATGATGTGTTCATTACAATCATAGATCAGATGGTATCAGGCTTTTTAGGCGATTTACTAGGTCTTAATCTACCATGTCATGCTTTGTCTATTCAATTCTCGTATGTCTACCTTGGAAAAGAATTCCATTTTAGTCGATGACTTCCGGCCAAAAGTCGTTAACTATCGTTACGATCCAAACATGCATAGACACAACGTTTTAAAGGCAAAATTTCTTTTATCCAATTAACATCTTTTAATCAATCTAACATGGCTACCCTACACCCTAGAAAGGTGACTACTCACTCATGATAATGTCTAAATCTAAAATGATATTAACAATGAAAACTAGGATTGACATGTTTATTTGATTTTGACTCTTTATATGGCGATAATAACGACGCTAATTGATAATCTAAGAAATAAAATTACAATTATAACGATACTAAATGAATCTAAGATAATATGTAAAGAGAATAACAATCAAATGGAAAACAATAAAGACATTTAAACGAAAGATAAAGTAGGAATACCTATATGACGATCAATGACGATAATGATAACAATAATAGAAAATCCTTGCACATAATAAACGATCCACCAATTACAACGCTTGAACCACACAAAGGAGATTACAAGGATGAAATTCTTATTAATCTAAACTAAAGTTTTGATATGAAATGGACATAAATAAACTAAGAACTAAAGACTAAAGAAGAAGAAAATGAGAGAAGAGAGACTAGTTCTCCCTTCCTCATAATCTAAAGAGGAAATGTAAGAAGAGAAGAGAAGAGGATTGTAAGAAAGGTGTGTTGAGATGAGAGGCTAGAGCATCTATTTATAGTATTAGGGTTTCGTGGAGAAGAGGTCGGGCATTAAACACATAGGACAAAAGTAGGAAGAAGACGTCGTTTTCTCGAAGCAGCACATTTACCCGATCGGGTACACCACTTACCCGATCGGGTAAGTTGTATCCCAGGTCCTTTGACCGTCGTTTCATCTCCCCTTGCTTATGACTTGACTTCCAACATCCCCCTTGACCTCTTGAGTCGGGTTTGTTGATAGGGTTTGATGTAAAGCAATGATTGCTTTCGCCTAATTGATTGATCTTCCGACAACTACGAAACTGTCTTTGCTTCTTCTCTCTTTCGAATTAGTGAACCTTCTTGAAATGCCTTTCACTTGGTCAAGCTTGCTTCTTCGAATCGTCGGGTTCTAGGCAAATGCTCGGGAATATAGAAAAAGGGCGTAGAAACGTCACTTTTCCTACAAAACAGGTTAGAACACAGGAATTCGCCTAGAAGACGATATTACCTCATAAAGTGGCTTAACAAAGCACAAATGACATACAAAACCGAGCTAAATTGGGGGTTAAAACCATACAAATATTCACTTATCCAGTTATATTAGCATGTAATATAATATATACGTCAACTATAAATATCCGTATATTTATAATTTGCTAATTAAATATAACATATTATGTTTAATTACGAATTAACATTTTAATTCGTTTAAGCTTTCATTATATACATTGATTAAATATAACGGTTTATATTCAATTACGAATTACATTTAATTCGTCTCAGCTAATATTATTTAATCGTTATTAAATAATTGTATCATCATTACAATTACTAACCTTTTAGTCATATACATCGACTAACCTTTTAGTCATATAATAAGGCATCAATATGATTATATTATTCATATAATCACATCTCTCAGACACATCCTTTAGGTGTGACTTTTAGGGACCAGTTGATCACCACCATTAAAATGACAATAACGTCAAACTCCTAGCAAGCCAACCGTTATCGATAAGCGTTAATCAACTGATAAGAATACTAAGTATACCCTGTGAACCTGTAAGAGATTTATTCATGTTATCACACTAACTGTGGAGGACACTAGCTCCAACAATCTCCCACTTATCCTTACAAGTGTATGTGCGATAACCCGATTCTCATATCCATAAATTTCTCCCACTCAATGTAAAACAATTTGCAAAGTCCGTATTTAAAAAGGTCGCATTTTACAAGGGATCAGTATCAAGAGTGGTTTTCCCGACTAGAGAGTAACTTAACTGATAAACGAATCATTATTCGAGCATGGTCATGCATTTAAGTTACAACTCCTCGAGTGGCCCTGAGAAATAACAAAACCTGATAAAGGTTGGATATTTTCCTCAACTCGAATCCTGCAGATACAAGCACAGTATGAAATGACAGAGTAAAAATCTACTTAGCCTCCTGTTACGGTCGACCATGAGAAAGAAACTAAAGTCACCCAAAAACTGCCTTAATCTCAAGAGACAGTCGATAGTCAAAAGAATCGACTCTTAGGAACACTATGGACGTCCTATCCACGACCTGGCACCGAATGTTCTGAAACATTTAGGACTCCATAACGTTGTCACGATGTCCTACGAGGTATCTTTATAACTCGTATCTGTGATCGATCAGTCAACCGTTTGACTTATGGCTCGTTGAACTCACCATCAATCAACTTCACAGTATAATTGCCAGAGTTATTAGCTCATGTAGGCGATTACGGACCAAAACAATTATAATGTAATTCAGTTCACTTTGTGGCGTTCAATGTTGTCGTACAATCCACATGAAAAACAAAATATTAAACAATACGATGATGTTATAAATAGTGCATGAAAAAGATACATTTATCTAATCCACATAAAACAGCTACTACAACTCATGAACACGTTTAATTCCCATGGAAATAACGTGCCCTTCATGCTTATCATATTTTAACGGTTTAGTGAGAGGGTCCGCGATGTTGTCATCCGAAGCAATCTTGTCAATCACTATCTCCTTTTGCTCCACGTAATCTCGGATCATGTGAGCGTTCCGAAGTACATGTCTACACTTGTTGCTGGACTTAGGCTCCTTAGCCTGGAAGATGGCACCTCTATTATCACAATAGATGGTGATAGGGTCATTCGAACTAGAAACTACGGTTAGTCCTTGTAAGAACTGACGCATCCATATAGCTTCCTTTGCAGCTTCTGAAGCGGCATAGTACTCGGACTCAGTTGTAGAATCTGCGATAACACTCTGTTTGGAGCTTTTCCAACTGACCGCAGCGCCATTAAGAGTAAAGACGAATCCAGACTGAGATTTCGAGTCATCTCGATCTGTTTGGAAGCTAGCATCTGCGTAACCGCTTGCGCATAGCTCAGTGTCTCCTCCATAAGTCAATACCCAATCCTTAGTCCTTCGTAAGTACTTAAGGATGTTTTTGACAGCCATCCAGTGTGTTTCACCTGGATTTCCTTGGTACCGACTCGTCATACTCAATGCATATGCCACGTCCGGACGTGTGCATATCATGGCATACATGATCGATCCTATAGCTAATGCATAAGGAACACGACTCATGCGCTCGACCTCTTCCGATGTCTTGGGTGCCTGAGCTTTACTCAAATGCATCCCAGAAATCATTGGAAGGTTCCCCATCTTGGAGTTGGTCATGCTGAACCTCTCAAGAATCTTATCTATATAAGACTCCTGACTGAGTGATAACATCCGTCGTGATCTATCTCTATAGATACGGATCGCCAATATGCGTTGTGCCTCACCCAGATCTTTCATCTGGAAATGGTTCTTTAACCATACTTTTACCGAAGATAAGAGAGGAATGTCATTTCCAATCAAGAGTATGTCATCGACATACAATATCAAGAAGACAATCTTACTCCCACTCGACTTGACATACAAGCATGATTCCTTGACCGATTGAGTGAAACCATTCTATTTTATCACCTGGTCGAAACGATGATTCCAACTCCGAGATACTTGCTTAAGTCCATAAATGGAACGCTTAAGCCTGCAAACTTTCTTAGGATTTTTAGGATCAATGAAACCTTCGGGTTTTGTGTACCAGTGTGTACATTCGCCTCAAAGAAACCGTTTAAGAAGGCGGCTTTCACATCCATCTGCCAAATTTCATAGTCATGAAAAGCGGCAATCGCTAAGATTATCCGAATGGAACGCAGCATAACTACGGGTGCAAAAATTCATCATAATGCAATCCTTGCACTTGAGTGAAACCTTTTGCCACTAGTCGTGCCTTATAGGTGTCGGGTTGTCCTTCTACGGAATGCTTTATCTTATAAAACCATTTGCACTGAAGAGGCCATACCTTATCAGGCAAATCAACAAGATCCCATACGTCATCTCATACATGGAGTCCATCTCGGATTGCATGGCCTCAAGCCATAGCTTAGAGTCGAGGAAAAGGTACATGGCACCTTATAGGTAGCGGGTTCGTTACTCTCTAGGAATAAAACGTCATCTCTCTCATTCTCCTCGAACATACCAATGTATCTGTCTGGAGGAATAGAGTGTCTACCCGACCTCCTAGGTTCCAAAGGAATATTGACCGCAGCCGATGATGAAGGAACGGTTTCCTCCATTGATTGCTCGGTTGTTGGTTCTTGAATCTCCGCCAGATCGAAGGTTCCATTACTTGTCCTATTCTCGAGAAACTCTTTCTCTAAGAAC
>JAIUZE010024062.1:0-17419 GCA_022085475.1 Heliosperma pusillum | reverse complement strand
CACCACGATCTGAATGTAGTGCTTTAATCTTTCTATCCAGCTGGTTTTCAACCTTATTCTGGAATTCCTTGAACTTGTCAAATGACTCACTTATATGCTTCATTAAGTAGACATAACCATATCTACTCAAATCGTCCGTGAAAGTGATAAAATACCTATAGCCATCTCTAGCGTTGATTGACATAGGTCCACACACATCAGTATGTATGAGTCCTAATAGGTTAGCGGCGCGCATTCCAACACCTTTGAAGGAAATTCTAGTCATTTTGCCTATAAGACATGATTCACACGTGCCAAAATATTCATAGTCAGGACTGGGGAGATAGCCCCATTGTCAATTAGCTTCTCACGCGTTTTTCATTTATGTGTCCCATACGGCAATAACCATAAAATAGGTTTGGAGTCTTTGTCACCAACCTTTGCTTTCTTACTACTCACATGCATTATATCTGTGGTTTGATCTAAAACATACATCTCATTCATGGAAACTGCTTTACCATAAATCATTTCGTTTAAAGAGAAAATACAGCTATTATCCTTTATTACAAACGAAAAACCGTCCTTATCAAGTACGGAGACTGAAATAATGTTTTTATATAAACTGGTTACATAGTAACAGTTATTCAGAAATAGCTCAAATCCACTCGGGAGTTGGATACATATGTTCCCACTGAAACGACAGCTACTCTTGCTCCATCCCCACTCGCAGTCCACACAACCCCTTGCGAGGTTGTGATGTTTCTTAGACCCTTCAACATGATTGCACAGATGAGAAGCCCCAACCAGTATCTAGTACTCCAAGTTCCCGAACTTGCATGGTTGATCTCAATCATATGAATAAAAGAAGAAGACATACCAACAGGAGAGACGCGGCCTGCTTTAATGTCCTCTCGGTACACGAGGCAGTTCCTCCTCCAATGCCCAAGATTGTGGCAATGGTGGCACTCCATGTTACCTTCATCGCTCTTTGTCTTGCCTTGTGAGCTACCGCTAGTCTCACCAGGCCCACTCTTGCCCTGTCCTGGCTTTTTGAATTTCGGCTTCCCTACAGCTAGGTTAGCCTTAGCATTGCCCATACCTTTGCCCTTGTTGCCAATCATGAGAACGTCCTGTTTCAGACTCCCACTCAATTTCAGATCACTCTCTGTCTGTACAAGGAGTGAGTGGAGCTGATGAAGACTCTTCTTCATATCATTCATATAGTAATTTGCCCTGAAAAGGGCAAAACCATCATGAAGTGAATGAAGAACGCGGTCTATGACGATCTTCTCATCGATTTTGCAACCAAGTGCCTCCAGTTTCCCGACATTCTCAATCATCTAAAGAATGTGTGGGCTAACTGCTTGGCCCTTCTGGAGTTTCGCTTCAAAGAAGCGACAGGTATGCTCATAGCTAACGATCCTCGGAGCTTTCGAGAACTCGTTAGAGAGCGTGGTGAAAATCTTGTTTGCACCTTGGGCAATGAATCCCCTTTGCAAATTTGATTCCATTGAAAAGATGAGTACGTTCTTTATCGCACCCGCCTCCATTACGAAATCACTATAAGCAATTGATTCATTTGCTCCTGCATTGGGGCCTGGGTTTGGCGGTAGTGGCTCAGTCAAGTACTTGAGCTTACCGTCAGCAATGGCAGTATTCCGTAATGCCGCCTCCCAGTCCGCAAAGTTGGACCCGTTATTCTTCAGTCGCGTTGACTGATTCATAGTGTCCATGAACATCTTAAGCCAGGACTCACGTCCGAGCGTGGCACTTGGCATTGGGTCATCAGTATGGCCAGCCATTTGTTATTAGCAGTTATATCTGAATATATGACTATGGAAAAAGAAAATAAATATGATAAGTTTCATCGTTTTAAATTTGAGTCTAAAGGAAAAACAGTTTAATTCGATGACTCGTGCATTTATACAATTGACCTCCCTCAAGAATTATATAAATGATTCCAAGACTCAATTTCTATAAATTGATAAGCCAACCTCTTGGCTAATTCTACTTTAAGAATTCTTGGTCGATAAATTTCTGTAAATTCTATCTATAGTCCATCATAATCACGAGATATTACTCGTACTATAATGTTGAGATAAAATAGGTCAACACTCACTACTTACCCAACGTAGAAGGGGTCATATTATGACTTCCGACGAAGAAGGGGCTCATAGTAGTTTTCCCTATAAAGACTAGTCTCAATTTTATTTATAGGGGAATGTCCCATCATCTTAACTTAAATTCATTTTAAGTGAACGAATGTCTAGCAACTCAAGAATGATTTAACTAAGGTGATGGCCCTAAAAGCGAGTGACATCTGTATGTCCATGATAAAAAAAATTCAATCTATATGAACCATTTTCATGCATTTTAGGTTTAGGTGGTTTGGTCTAGGCGGAATATGATGCAATTATATCTATCATGTGATGGAAAGTAAACGAGAATGAAAAACGTAAAGGAAAAACATGTCCTAGTGTGGCCTATCCTACCAAAAAGAATGAAATACAACTTGGAATCCAACTGCTTGGACCCTCGAAGCTTAACTTGATCACCCTTCTTGGTCCATGTAGCGGGAGTGAGCTCCAATCTCCATCTTTAGTCTTCTTTGAAATTACAACAAATAAAATTACATAGATCCTATTTATTACATACTAATTTCAAAACCCAAAACTAAAAATAATGGAGATGCGAGATCTCAAAATACATCCAAGACTATGTTACCATCATTACGGTAACACAATCTACTAAGGCCACAATAAGTTACAACCGATTGTAAAAATACGTTAAAAATCCATTCAAACATTCCAAAACATAATAAAAGCACCAACTAAAATAAAACAAACAAGACATAATACAGTTATTACGATGTTTAATTATCCAAACCACCCTTTAACATTGATTATAATTATGTGGTGATTCTGTAATTACCCACATTAATTACAATCCCGATTCATTTTACTGATAAAATGAACTATCCTAAACATTTCAAACTGCTTTAAAATGTTAGATATAAAGCATATGTGAACCGTTTCACATTAATTATACACAATCCGAATAATGTACAATTAAAGGCCAAAAACTTGAACACGAAAAACAGAAACTTTTTTTTTTTAAGCATAAATTGTTCGGCAAAAATTTTTCAAGCAAAACGGTCCTTATCGACAAAATAGGGAAAAATTAATGTCCTTTCAAATGATAAACTCATCCAACATCATTTTCATTTTCATTTTAATCTAATCTTTATTAAATTAAAACATCTACAAATCTATTGTATGTTATTTTAACAGATTAAAATAACAAAATAAATCTAAATGGAAACGAATACGAAAGGAAATACGATTCTGTAAAGTACTCGATCGAGAAGAAATTAAACAATAAAGTCTCTCGATCGACTAATTCTTCCTAGTCGACAAACAGGGACCACGATCGAGTATAAAAACACTCGATCGACCAAATTTTTTGAGAAAACCGCTCGATCGATCAAACCAAGTACTCGATCGACCAAACATATTAGAAAACTGCTCGATCGAGCAGACAAAGGTACTCGATCGACCAAAAAGGTTTAGAAAACAGCTCGATCGAGTGAATACAAAGACTCGATCGACCAAAAACACACAAAAACTGCTTGATCGAGACACTAAAGTCCTCGATCGAGTCAAACACACAGCGGCATAAACAGTTTCGGTTTATGAAATCAAATTAAAACAATTTCGTGGCCTATGCTCTGATACCACTTGTGGGAAATCGGTATTACCACAATACAATTATTATAGGATTATAACGAAAAGTAATAATTTGATTATGCAAGTCATAAACGAAAACAAGTAAAGATATAGAAATCAACCTCCGGTCCTAGCAATTGGCGTAAAGAACAGAGATATCAAAGTATATATCCTCCTAATCGTTGCACCCATGATGCTCCGAGAAATACCCTTTTCTTTTGCTAGAAAGTGAACCTCTTACGCGATCTCACTGATGAGAAAAGGTTTTGTGTTTTGTCAAAAGTTACTGTTAACTTTTGTCTTTTGTGATTGATGGAGGCAGTATGAGAATTAGGTTAGGTTAGAAAAATCTGAAGTTTCTATCTCTTGTCACCCCTTTCTCACGGCACTTTTTGGGTTTTTATATGAGGAGAATTAGTCTCCTCAAATAACTACCCATTGACCCGAAAACCCAAGTGTATCTGGATACCGTGTTTCGGTCATTTTAGCTTCCAATATAATGTAATATCTTATAATCGTCGTTTTACATGGACCGACATTATAATCCGTCATTAATTTATAAATATCCGTATATTTATAATTTGCCAATTAATTATAACGGTTTATGTTTAATTAGCTTACATTATATACTATAATTAAACATAACTTTTTATATTCAATTTTACGAATTACAGTTAATTCGTCTCAGCTAACTTTCGTCTCATCATCACATTGACTAACCTTTTAGTCAAATACACTGACTAATCTTTTAGTCATATAATAGGGTATCAATATGATTATTTTCTCAAATAATCACATCTCTCAAACACATCCTATAGGTGTGACTTTTAGGGACCAGTTGATCACCGTCATCTGTATGACAATAATGTCAAACTTATCTAGCAAGCCAACCGTTATTGATAAACGTTAATCAACTGATTATTATACAAAGTATACCCTATGAACCTACAGAGATTTATTTATGTTATTGCACTAACTCGAGGACACTAGCTCCAACAGAATGATATGAAGAAAAGTCTTCATCAGCTCCACTCACTTCTCGTACAGACCGAGAGTGATCTGAAATTGAGTGGGAGCGTGAAAAAGGTTGTTCTCATGATTAACAGCCAGTGTCCTCCACAGTTAGTGCAATAACATAAATAAATCTCTATAGGTTCACAGGGTATACTTTGTATTGTAATCAGTTGATTAACGTTTATCAATAACGGTTGGCTTGCTAGATAAGTTTGACGTTATTGTCATACAGATGGCGGTGATCAACTTGTCCCTAAAAGTCACACCTAAAGGATGTGATTGAGAGATGTGATTATTTGAGAAAATAATCATATTGATGCCTTATTAAATGACTAAAAGTTTAGTCGGTGTTTTTGACTAAAAGGTTAGTCAATGTGATGATGATATAATTATTTAATAACGATTAAATAATGTTAGCTAAGACGAATTAACTGTAATTCGTAATTAAATATAAAATGTTATATTTAGTTGTAGTATATAATGTGAGCTTAGACGAATTAAAATGTTAATTCGTAATTAAACATAAACCGTTATATTTAATTAGCAGGATTATAAATATACCGATATTTATAAATTGAAGTATATATTATACGATTGTCATAATAATTGTTATATTAATATATCCACTGCAAAATGTTGTAATGGACCTTATTAATGTATGACAACATATTAGAAAAATATAATATGTATAATGTTATATTAAATGGAAGCGAATTTAACCGAAAAAGAGTCCAAATACTCTTTGGAATTTCGGTCAAATGAGTAACAAAATAAGAGAAAAATATCCCTTATTTTCTCCTATTTGGTGCCGTGTAGAGAGGGAGTATATGAGAGGAGTTTTACTCATGCCAACTCTCTAATTTATTCATCATCAATTTCACATCTCAAAAGAAAAGATACAGACATTTTTCTCTCTAATTTTTCTAGAAATTACAAGGGCATATCTCGATTAATCTTGGGTGAGACGATTAGGAGGATATCTGTTTTGATATCTGTTCTTAGGCCGAGTTTACGAGGACTAAAGGTTATTCCTAATCCCTTTGTTTATTATGCAATTTTGTTTATGACCTGTTAATCATATAAATTATAATTTCATTATAATCCTGTAAGATTAAAGGGATGTATACGGATATATTCCCACCGAACTACCCCTTCATTTACCATGAAGTGGCATTTCTCCCAATTTAAAACAAGACTCACCTCTTCACATTTTTCCAACACCAAAGACAAGTTATGCAAGCACAAATCAAAGTCTTTCCGATACACAGTAAAGTCATCCATAAAGACTTCCATGATAGACTCAATGTAATCGGAAAAAATACTCATCATGCATCTTTGGGTTGTGGCCGGGGCATTGCAAAGGCCAAAGGGCATTATCCTATAGGAAAGGTGCCATAAGGGCATGTAAATGTGGTCTTGGATTGGTCAATTGGGTCGATTGAGATTTGGAAAAATCCCGAGTATCCATCTAGATAACAAAAATACTTGTTTGAGGCAAGTCTTTCTAGGAGTTGATCCATGAAGAGAAGGGGGAAATTGTCTTTTCTTGTTGAGGCATTCAACCTCCTATGATCGATACATATTCTCCACCCCGCACTACCCTAGTAGGCACTAGTTCTTCTTTATCATTCTTCACTACCGTTGTGCCACCTTTCTTTGGCACCACTTGCACGGGGTAACCCAATCGGAGTAAGAGATTGGGTAGAGAATCCCGGCATCAAGTAGTTTCATGACTTCACCTTTAACTACCTCTTGTAAGGTGGGGTTAAGTCTTCTTTGAGGTTGCCTTCTAGGCTGATGATCATCTTTCATGTGAATTCTATGCATACACAACTCGGGACTAACCCCCTTCAAATCATCTAAGCTATAACCAATAGCTTTCTCATGCTTTCTTAAAGCACACAATAAGGCATTCAATTGATTATCATCAAGGTGAGCATTTACAATCACGGGTTTGCATTTTTACTCATCAAGGTAATCATATATCAAGTTAGAGAGAATGGGTTTAAGAGAAGGGGTTTGTACCACTACCGCAATGTCCACCGCACAAGAGGTTTGGATGATAGACTCTAGTCTTAAAAGTTCTTGTTCATCAAGCTCATCTCCTTCCAAGGTTGCTTCAAGTAAGTCAAATTCAAACCCATGTAGATCCTCCATAACATTCCTTGGTTTCAAGGTCAAGATAGCTTCCAAATGAGCCCTAATAAAGAAGCTAGGTGTCACTTCTTCAACAAAGGCATCAATAACATCAATGAAATAGCAAGATTCTCCAAGATTTGGAGCTTTCATGGTACTTTGCAAGTTGAATGTTATCTTTTCATCTCCCACCTCAAGGGTTAGCCTCCCATGTTTTACATCAATCACAGCTCCGGCGGTTTGCAAAAATGGCCTCCCAATAATAATGAGGATTTGAGAATCTTCCGCCATGTCAAGAACTATGAAGTCCACCGGAATGAAGAACTTTCCAATTCTAACCGGGACATCCTGCAATACACCCAAGGGTTGCTTTGTAGATCGATCCGCCATTTGGAGTGTAATGTTGGTGCATTTAAGTTCTCCCATGCCAAGTTTCTCACAAATGGAATATGGCATCACACTCACACTAGCTCCCAAGTCACACAAGGCCTTGTCACTTGTTATATTGCCTATGGTGCATGAGATAGAGAAGCTACCCGGATCTTTCAACTTTGGAGGGGTTAGGTTTTGTAAAAAGGCACTATACTCACCGGTAAATGCTACGGTTTCAACACCACTCAAGGACTTCTTCTTGTAAGGATGTTTTTCATGAATTTTGCATAGGCGAAAAGTTAAGTGATGAGGTCGGTGAATGGAATGGAGACCTCCAAATTCTTGACAATGTCCATGAATTTGCCTAATTGCTTGTCTAGCTTTGTTTTTGCTTGTCTAGAAGAGAAAGGTAGCCTGAGTTCAACTCAACCTTAAAAATAGCAAATGACCTTTTCAAATTCTGAAATTTTGTGACAAGTAACTTGAATGTGTTAGAAGAAACTGTAAGAGTTTTCAAGATTTTAGGAGAGGTTTTACTATTTAAAATACAAATAACAACTCAAACAGTAAGAAATGGACTCTGAGTGAGACACAGTTTGTTTTGCTAAAAGTAGCAAGGATATAGTCACTTGATTGACTCCCACAGCTTGGCACAGGAATACAACTAGTTAATTTCACAAGTTCAAGACTTAAATCCACAGATTAACACAACATTAAGACTCATACTTGAACAACACAACTCAAGCAACTCACAGTAGACACAGAGTTGATTTAGTAATGCCAAACAGAGTTTAATCTATCATTCACAGCCAGCACAGAATGATAACTAGGTCTGGTTCAAAATAAACACTTAAGCACAAGTTTGAGAGTTGAGAATTTGATTTCCCAAACGTTTGTTTTCATTCAATAATAATCTGCCTGATACAATACTCAACTGGCATATTATATACGCATTACAATAGCTTGCTGACCTTAAGATGCAAATCTCGTCTAAGGGCTGTAAAGGACTCTCAACTAACCTCTTGACATCTACTGAAAGTTTCCTAATGAGGAAGAGCTCAACAGCTAAATAGTACAGACAATAAAGTAGAGAAACAGACTGCACTTTAACGCATAAACTAGTTTTGTTGTTTTCCTAAAATGGTAAATGCAACGGGAGTATGTGACCAAGCCAAGACACGAGCCATGACACGAGCTCAAGACAAGACACAAACTCAAGACAAGACTCAACATCAAAACAACAACATACATTCAGACAACACCATGACAAGCTATGACAATGTTCTATTCAGTCCAAGCCACAACCACTTCAAGCCTGCTAAGACAACACCACCACAACCAGAACAAAGCCTAGCCATCCACTTCCCAAGACTAGGCCACAACAAAGCTCAGCCAACAGCCCAACAAACCCAACACAACAAAAACAGCCCCCAGCCAAAAACAGCCTATCACTGCCTTTCTAAACAAGGTCCATGGGGCCCCACACAATCAAACAAGCCTAACCAACCCTCAAACCTATGTCTTGGGAAGGTCCTCTACAACTTTCCCCAGGACTTCCCTCCCCAGAAACAAACACACAAAGAGTTAGCTTAGGGACAACTTCAGACTGTCCAGATTTCAGCCTTTTTGCAGTAGTTAACATGTCACTATCAAACTTTCCTTTTTATGATCAAACAAACTCGAGGGCCTTTTAGAAGGACCTTTGGCATCCATCCCACTTCAGTTGAGCTCAAGAATCAAGCTCAGAAGTCCACCCCTCCACCAGTTTCAACCCCAACAAACCCATTAAGGCAGATTGTCCCATTAGAATTACTTTTCTGCTTTATCTACTTTATGTCAGTTTCTTGCAAGTTTGTAGCTGTTATTTTGTTTCATGTTGTAAGCCTTTGTGGCCCTAGATATCTCCTAATGTCTGAGTTGTATCCTTGTTGCCTATATAAGGCCTTTACCTAATGAAATGCAAATCAGATTTGAAGTAAAACATAAAACTGAAACCTTGTTTCTGTTGCATCTCTTGGCTGTGTGCTTGAGACAACTTCCTTTGATTTGTGCTTGGAAGTGAGCTTGGGTCCTTAGCTGTGTGCTGGGATCAAAGTTCAACCCTCAATCATTGGCTTTGTGCTTTGATTAAGGTCCTATCCTTGTTCTTTAACAATCAATTCAAACAGAAACAGAGTATTTGCAAAGTGTCTGAATCTCAATCAAATTGTCATTGTTTAGTTGTCTTTCTGAATAGTTTCAGTGCAAATTGGTTATCAGAGCTTTGGTTTGTGAGTTCATCTACCTAACTACATTAAAAACACAAAATACAACCATGAGTGAAGAGAGAATCACAGGTCTTGAAAACACAGTTCAAGATCTTGTCAGAACTGTAATGGAGGTCTCTAGATCTGTCAATGAACTCCTTGAGGGCCAACAGAACAATGATACAAGGGGAGGCAGAGGTCGAGGAAGAGGAGCACCTTTCCCACAAGGTGGAGTAAGGAGGAGACAACCTGTAGATCAGTTTGAAATGTCAGATTCAGATGGCTCAGATCAAAATCTTCTCAGACACCAAGACAAAGATATCAAGGTAGAGATTCCTGACTTTCTAGGTAGCTTGAACCCTGATGATTTCTTAGATTGGCTAAGGTCTGTAGAAAGAGTCTTGAGTTTAAAGGATACACTGATAGAAAGGCTTTTAAGGTTGCTATCATGAAACTAAAAGGCTATGCCTCACTTTGGTATGAAAACATGAAAACCTTGAGGGTTAGGGAAGGGAAAGAACCTGTAAAGTCATGGCTCAAACTGAAAAAGAAAATGAGAGCTAAGTTTGTCTCTAGGGACTACACGCAAGACATGTTCATTAAGCTTACTCACCTAAAGCAAGACCAAAGACCTTTAGAGTCCTACCTAAGAGACTTTGAACAACTCACTTTGCAAGGTGAGGTTGTTGAGAAATCTGAACAAAAGATAGCAAGGTTCTTAGAGGGGTTGGATGAAAGGATAGCTAGCAAAGTCAGGCTACAAAACATATACTCCTTTGAGGAAGCTGTCAACTTGTCTTTAAGGGTAGAAAAATTGGGAAAAGGAAAGGCCAGTGCTTCTAAGACACCTTCCAGAACCCCACCTTCAAACCTTTTGTAGGAGTTAAGATAGGAGAACCTGTGGTTCCTGTTAAGACTCCTTTCAACCTTGATAAAGGCAAGGCTGTTGAGGCAGGCCAAAGGAAGACTACCCCTCTCAAAAAGTGCTTTCAATGTCAAGGGTATGGACATTTTGCTAGAGAATGTCCATCTAAAAGGGCTTTGAGTACCCTAGAAGTAATCCATTGGGGAGATGATGAAGTGTTGGTCTGTGATGAAGAGATGGAAGAGCCTGAGGTAGAGGCTAGTGAGGAGTTGATAGAGCCTGATGCAGGGTTAAGTTTGGTAACATGGAGGGTAATGCATAATCAACCACAACCTTTGGAAGAGGACCAAAGACACCAGATCTTTAGGACCAGATGTACCATCAAGGGTAGAGTATGTAACCTCATTATGGATGGGGGAAGCTGCACTAATGTGGCTTCCAAAACACTGATAGACAAGCTAGCTCTACCCACCAAAGACCACCCCCTACCTTACAAACTCAGATGGCTAAACAAAGGGGCTGAGATCAAGGTGGATAAACAATGTGTTATACCTTTCTCAATTGGTAAAGGGTATGTGGATGAGAGCCTTTGTGATGTTCTACCTATGGATGCATGTCACCTTCTGCTTGGGAGACCATGGGAGTTTGATAGGGATGCCATACACCATGGGAGAGACAACACCTACACCTTTAAGTATGGGAAGAAGAAGATCACCCTAACACCTTTACCACCTGCTTTAAAGATCAACCCAAACCCCATGAGTGAGGCTTCCAAAGAAGTCATGTTGATAAGTGAATCAGAAATAGCACAAGAGCTAAGTGAGCTACAACCTGTGTACATAGTGCTAGTCAAGGAGACTGGGATGAGTATCATTGATATCCCTGAAGAGGTCAAATCTATCCTAGAAAGTTATGGTGATGTCTTCCCTACTGAGCTTCCTAGTGGACTGCCAACACTTAGAGGGATAGAGCACCACATTGACCTAGTGCCTGGAGCTATCTTACCCAACAAGCCAGCCTACAGGAGTGACCCTAAGGCTACACAAGAGCTCCAACTTCAAGTAGGTGAACTACTCAACAAGGGCTATGTCAGAGAGTCCCTCAGTCCTTGTGCTGTACCAGCCTTGCTTGTGCCAAAGAAGGAGGGGACTTGGCGTATGTGTATTGATAGTAGGGCCATCAACAACATTACCATCAAGTATAGGTTTCCCATACCTAGACTTAATGATATTCTGGATGAGCTAAGTGGGGCTCAAGTGTTCACTCAGATTGATCTAAGGCAGGGCTACCACCAAGTGAGGATAAGAGCAGGGGATGAATGGAAGACAGCTTTCAAGACTAAACATGGGCTCTATGAATGGCTGGTGCTGCCTTTTGGGTTGTCTAATGCCCCTAGCACCTTCATGAGGTTGATGACAGAGGTCCTAAGGCCTTACTTAGGCAAGTGTGTAGTGGTTTACTTTGATGATATTCTTATTTACAGTTAAACTAAGGGAGAACATTTGCAACATCTGAAGTTGTTGTTTGAGGTCCTAAGAGAAAACAAGTTGTATGGCAAGCTAGAGAAGTGCACCTTCATGCAGCCTGAGGTTTACTTCCTTGGGTTCATCATCTCTAAGAAAGGGGTAGCAGTTGATCCTGAGAAAGTGCAAGCAATCAAGGAATGGCCCATTCCCCAAACTGTTACTGATGTAAGAAGTTTCCATGGATTGGCATCTTTCTATAGGAGGTTCATACAAGGGTTTAGTTCAATCATGGCCCCTATTACTGAGTGCATGAAGAAGGGAGAGTTCAAGTGGAATGAGAAGGCTGAAAGGTCCTTCAATCTGATCAAAGAGCTATTGTGCAAGTCTCCAATATTGGTTATACCAGACTTTAACAAACTCTTTGAGGTAGAGTGTGATGCCAGTGGTCTTGGCATAGGAGCTGTGCTTACTCAAGAAAAGAAACCTGTGGCATACTTTAGTGAGAAGCTAAATGGGGCCAAGCTTAACTATTCCACATATGACAAGGAATTCTATGCCATTGTGAGGGCATTGAATCATTGGGGACACTACTTGAAGCCTAAGCCTTTTGTGCTTCATTCTGATCATGAGGCTCTCAAATACATCAAGGGACAACACAAACTCAACCCCAGACATGCCAAATGGGTAGAGTTCTTGCAATCCTTCTCATTCTCCAGCAAGTACATAGAAGGTAAGAACAATGTTGTAGCTGATGCATTGTCTAGAAGGTCTGTAATGTTGACCTTCATGGAGCAAAGGGTGTTGGGGTTTGAATTTATGAAAGAGCGCTATCAAGAGGACCCAGACTTCAAGCATGAATGGGAGGTACACCAAGAAGGGCAAGTCAAGAAAGGGAGCAAGTACACAGCTCAAGAAGGATACTTATTCTATGGAAACAAACTGTGTGTGCCTAAGGGACCTTATAGGGGACTACTGGTCAAAGAGGTTCACTCCAATGGCCTTGCTGGTCACTTTTGGGTACAGAAGACCTATGACATCTTACAAGATCAGTTCTATTGGCCTAAGATGCTCAGTGATGTGCAAGATGCCCTCAAAAGATGCAGATCTTGTCAACTAGCCAAGGCACACTTTCAAGCAGGCCCTTACACACAACTTCCAGTACCCAACAGGCCATGGGAAGACCTCAGTATGGACTTTATTGTAGCCTTACCTAGAACTCAAAGGGGAAAAGATTCAATCATGGTGGTTGTAGATAGATTCAGCAAGATGGCACATTTCATTGCTTGTAAGAAGACTGAGGATGCATTGGGTGTAGCTGAACTATACTTTAGGGAGGTTGTCAAGTTACATGGGGTCCCTAGAAGCATTGTCTCAGATAGAGACACAAAGTTCATGAGCCATTTCTGGAGAACCTTGTGGAAGCTATTGAAGACTAGGTTATTGTTTAGTACTTCTCACCATCCCCAAAATGATGGGCAGACAGAAGTCACTAACAGAACACTAGGGAAGATCTTAAGGAGCATTGTTTCTAAGTCATTGAAAGATTGGGACCTCAAGCTAGCACAAGCTGAGTTTGCCTTCAACAGAGCTCCCTCCAGCAGCACAGGTAAAAGTCCTTTTGAAACAGTTTATGGCACTAATCCTCTCATGCCTACAGACCTAGCACCAGTCAAAGGAAACAAGGCAAGCTATGAGGCAAAGAAAAGAGTTGAGCAAATGATACAGATTCATGAGCAAGTCAAGAAGCAGATTGAAAGGTCCAATGAGTTGTACAAGGCTAGGTCCAAGGGACCTAAGAAAGCAAGGGAGTTCAAGACAGGGGATCTTGTATGGTTGCATTTAAGAAAAGAGAGATTTCCAGACAAGAGGAGAAACAAGCTCATGCCAAGAGCTGATGGACCATTTGAGATATTGGAGAAGATAGGCACAAATGCTTACAAGGTGGATCTACCAGGAAGATATGGTGTACATGGTACTTTCAATGTTGGAGACCTGAGTCCCTACCATGGTGAATCAGATGATGAAGGTGAGGAAGATTTGAGGGCAAATCCTTTTCAAGAAAAGGAGGTTGCAACGGGAGTATGTGACCAAGCCAAGACACGAGCCATGACACGAGCTCAAGACAAGACACAACCTCAAGACAAGACTCAACATCAAAACAACAACCTACATTCAGACAACACCATGACCAGCTATGACAATGTTCTATTCAGTCCAAGCCACAACCACTTCAAGCCTGCTAAGACAACACCACCACAACCAGAACAAAGCCTAGCCATCCACTCCCCAAGACTAGGCCACAACAAAGCTCAGCCAACAGCCCAACAACCCCAACACAACAAAAACAGCCCCCAGCCAAAAACAGCCTATCACAGCCTTTCTAAACAAGGTCCATGGGGCCCCACACAATCAAAAAAGCCTAACCAACCCTCAAACCTATGTCTTGGGAAGGTCCTCTACAACTTTCCCCAGGACTTCCCTCCCCAGAAACAAACACACAAAGAGTTAGCTTAGGGACAACTTCAGAGTGTCCAGATTTCAGCCTTTTTGCAGTAGTTAACATGTCACTATCAAACTTTCCTTTTATGATCAAACAAACTCGAGGGCCTTTTAGAGGGACCTTTGGCATCCATCCCACTTCAGTTGAGCTCAAGAATCAAGCTCAGAAGTCCACCCCTCCACCAGTTTCAACCCCAACACACCCATTAAGGCAGATTGTCCTATTAGAATTACTTTTCTGCTTTATCTACTTTATGTCAGTTTTCCTGCAAGTTTGTAGCTGTTATTTTGTTTCATGTTGTAAGCCTTTGTGGCCCTAGATATCTCCTAACGTCTGAGTTGTATCCTTGTTGCCTATATAGGGCCTTTACCTAATGAAATGCAAATCAGATTTGAAGTAAAACATAAAACTGAAACCTTGTTTCTGTTGCATCTCTTGGCTGTGTGCTTGAGACAACTTCCTTTGCTTTGTGCTTGGAAGTGACCTTGGGTCCTTAGCTGTGTGCTGGGATCAAGGTTCAACCCTCAACCATTGGCTTTGTGCTTTGGTTAAGGTCCTATCCTTGTTCTTTAACAATCAATTCAAACAGAAACAGAGTATTTGCAAAGTGTCTGAATCTCAATCAAATTGTCATTGTTTAGTTGTCTTTCTGAATAGTTTCAGTGCAGTAAAGCTCCAATTTGTCTTCTGCTTGGGTTGTTTGGCTGCTTTCCTTGGCATTGGGACTCATCAAGACTTCACTTGTGATCATAAGGACCGTATTATTCATGCTACTACCTGACCTAATGCAAAAGGGAGCCTCAACTGGGTTGATTTGTAAAAATACCCTGTTGGACTCTTATCTGGATGTGAACCTTGTAAGTTGTTTTTCTTGGAATTAGATTAAACCTTTTGAAAAGGTTTCCTGGACTTTTGTTTTGACCTTCATGTGGACTTGGCAGACAGCCAAAGTGGGTGCAGCTGGGATGACCTAGTGAACCGCTTAGGTGGCTGGTGGAGGCTGGTTGGGTTGTTTCAACTGGACTGTGGTCTGTGTGGTGTTGCTTGTGCTGGATTGGCTCATGTCTTGACCTATGTCTCGAGATGTGTCTTGTCTTGTCTTGGACATGGTCTGCTCAAGGTGGCCCCTTGGGTTAGCTCCTGGTGCAACCTCTCCACGGTGAAAAGGGCTTGACCTCAAGCCTGGCTCTTCTTCATCCTTAGAGTCTCCATAGTAAGAGCTTAGATCTCCTATGTTGAAAGTTCTATGCACTCCATAGTCACCTAGCAGATCAATCTTGTAGGCATTTGGCCCTACCTTCTTAATGACTTCAAAGGGGCCATCAGCTCTTGGCTCCAACTTGTTCTTCCTTTTGGAGGAAAATATTTCCTTCCTGAGATGTATCTAGACTAAGTCTCCAACGAGAAATTCTTTCTTATGCCTAGGGACCTTAGAATTCTTCTTGTACATGTCATTGGCCATCTCAATTTGTCTTCTAACAGTCTCATGTAGCTTTATCATCTGCTCCACTCTTTTCCTTGCATCAAAGTTTACTTCTTACCTCGGAACAACAGATAAATTAAGAGGCATTAAAGGGTTAACTCCATAGACTACTTCAAAAGAATTGTGGCCTATTGCTGATGATGGTGCTCTGTTGAATGCAAACTCTGCCTGAGCCAATTTCAGATCTCAGTCTTTCAAAGACTTCTCACTATACACCTTAGTATCCTCCTCAATGTTTTGTTGGTCACCTCAGCCGGACCATCTGTCTGTGAGTGGTGAAAAGTATTGAACAACAATCTTGTATTCAAAAGCTTCCAAAGTGTCTTCCAGAAATAGCTCATGAACTTGGTGTCCCTGTCAGACACTATAGTCTTAGGGACCCCACGTAACTTCACTATCTCCCCCAGGTACAGCTCTGCAACACTAACAGCATCTTCTGTCTTCTTACAGGCTATGAAATGAGCCATTTTGCTGAACCTATCTACCACAACCATTACAGAGTCCTTTCTTCTCTATGTTCTTGGCAATGCTATAATGAAATCCATACTCACGTCCTCCCAAGGCTTGTGAGGGACTGGTAGGGGTGTATAGGGACCTTCTTGGAAGGAACTCTTAGCCTGCTGGCACACTTCACATCTTCTAAGCCCAATCTGCACTTCCCCCATCATTTTAGGCCAATAGAATTGGTCCTGCAGGATATCTAGTTTCTTTTGGACACCAAAGTGACCTCCCAAGCCACTAGCATGTACTTCTTTGATCAAAATATTCCTGTAAGAGCCCCTTGGAACATACAACTTGTTCCCTTTTAGTAAAAACCCTCTTTGTAGACTGTGAGGTGAATCTTGTACCTTTGTTCCTTTACTCTGAGCTAACGAGTCTTCATAGAAGTCAGGGTCGTCTTTGTATAGCTCCTTCATGAACTCAAACCCTAGGACCTTGTGTTCCATGGTTGACAGCAATGTATACCTCCCAGACAAAGCATCCGCAACAATGTTCTGCTTGCCTTCCTTGTACTTGCTTGAAAATGTAAACGATTGAAGAAATTCAACCCACTTGGCATGTCTATGATTCAGTTTGTGCTAGCCACTTATATATTTCAAGGCCTCATGATCTAAATGCAATACAATGGGCTTGGGCTTCAAATAATGGCTCCAATGCACAAGAGCTCTGACAAGGGCATAAAATTCCTTATCATAGGTTGAATAGCTTAGCTTTGTCTCACTTAACTTCTCACTGAAATAGGCTACTGGCTTCCTCTCCTGAATTAGGACAGCTCCAATTGCTACCCCACTTGCATCACACTCTACTTCAAATAGGTAGTTGAAATCAGGCAGCCTGAGGACAAGCGCATCACACAATAGCTTCTTGATGTGTCTGAAGGCTTGCAGAGCATTCTCTGTCCATTTAAACTCCCCCTTCTTCATGCATTCAGTGATGGGAGCAGCAATAGCACTTACATTTTTTATGAATCTTTTGTAAAATGAAGCTAGGCCATGAAAGCCCCTCACTTGTGTGATGTTCTTAGGGATTGGCCAAGACTGAACAGCATCAACCTTGTCTTGGTCCACAGAGATCTCTGATGCGTGTATTTTATATAGACTTTCTAGTCCATTTATGCACGCATTTCTATGTC